>JAQGAF010000010.1:0-147652 GCA_034687865.1 Kryphioiulus occultus | reverse complement strand
CCAGACTATCAAGCAAAATTATTATCACGACGATTTATTCATTATTCGCAGAGATGTTATGTATACAATTTTTCAATGTTTTAACATGGCAGGGGTGGGAGGGGAAACTGCCCGTTAATTGGCAAATTTACGTTTTTAGTCCAATTGGCAATGTCCTTTTTGAAACTGAATTTCCAGCCAAGGTGAAAGAAACTATCGACTGTCACTTCGGATCAATATTAATTAAAGCCTAATTGGCCACTTTTAAATGCTTTTATAATTTAATTAAGGGTTTTAATAATTAACCATGGGATAGTCGCACCTGAAGGTGTCGCCTTAAAATCACCAATTGTAGTGGTCAGTTTTGATTTCCTTAACGGCTAAAGTAAACCTAATTAGGTGATTAAACTAGCAATTGAAATTAATTAATTATAGCACCTGCCTCAAGTACATTTCAATTGAATTCATTCACCCATATACTTGTACACTCGTCAGACCAAAAACAGAAGGGTCTCTCTTTATGAATCAGGTACTGTATACTGTACAGAATGACCTGGGGTTTTCCAAGATAATAATAAAACTAAAAAAAAGATCTGTTAGCTAAACTAAACAGGGGTGATTTGTGAATTGTGCGGCACCGTAGCACGTCATTCGTATTGTTGTCATTTCGTAAATTCTAAAATGAAACTTCGAGTTTGATACAGGGTGCCCTTAGTTCTCTCCGAAATGTGAAGATATTTAATCATATTCGTGTTTGCAAAACAGTTTTCTCCAAATTTTTCCCTTCTCGGAATGAAAAAATACTTGCAACTGAGCTTGCTATCAAGTGTAGGGCAAAGAATTCGCCGTCAAAATTTACAAAAACATTTTTTTTTCAACGTAAAGGTGAAATTGAAAATGTTTATTTATTTGCCTTGTTGAAATTTGTGTAAATAATAATGATTAGTTTAGTCACATAACTTTACAAATGGCTCAGTACGTCAACCAATATTGCTTATATTTCTTGTTGACACATTTTTTATTTTGAAAAACGACTCTTGTTGCAGGATTGAGTGCTGTTCATTGCAAAATCGTAAAATGCGTGATTAAAACGTAACTTAATTACATAAGTAACAGGCTATATGTCGTATATATTTTTTCACACAACTAAAACCCGTACAACCGGCGTTATAATGCGTGCGTTTTTAATTTGCGACTAATCACCTACACTGGTGCCAGCCGCCGAAATTTATATTTCTTATCGCCTGTTGTACAAATGTTTAGCAAAATTTCCCATGTAATTAATGCGAAACTATATTATGTCTTCACACGCACTAATTACCAGAAAAAAGCAACTTGGAGCGGAAATTAATTATAATCTGCTTTCCATGCATGGAGCCTAATTGAGGATTAAATGTGGCTGTGAGGATATTCAGATATAGAACTTATAACGTATCAATATCGCAATCTTGATTTCCTTTCATAGGCCTAAACGCCATCAATTTGGCGAAACGAGATTAATTAATGCTCCGTAGGCCTAACTGTTATCTGAAATTGGCCTTGTGGGACAAGAAACTAATGCCTAAATATACTGCTGTGTACGATTCTGAGCTCGTATATAGGGCTGGTTTAGAAATTCATACTGAGTGCTGACTTGTATCGAGACTTATTATTACTTAGCCAAACAAATTTTCATAGCAATTTTACTAGACTGGAAATAAAATTGTTATGGAAATGTTAATGATTAATTCTTTTAAATGCGAGCCTGCTTTCTGTTTCGACATATAATAATCACAAATCTGCATGCAAAACATACAATTATTTTTGGTGCTAAATCCAATTAGCCACAAAACAAGTGTATACATGTACGTGTACATGCAGCTATCACGTGAAATCGTCAGATTGATGGTCTTTTTACTTAGCATCACTAAAATATTGACATCATAATGCTGCAATGTAGGAGCACGTCAATTGGTCACATCAGGTGATTTGCGGGCTCATTGCGAGCACACTGGTAACATGTTAAACGTGTTTACGACAGTTGAAACAACTCAGCTGCAACACTTAGTCGCAATTTTCAGGTGAAGCAAGTTTGTAAATGGTTTTGCCATAGATGACCATTGTTTCAGAAATTACAAACTTATCAAGTCTCTGAAAATTATGGGGTTCCAAGATGTGTTTTTATGAACGATTGATGTAATAGTGCCTTATACCGGAAGTTGACAATATTTGGGTTGTTTCACTACTGAAGTGAGGTGCGATACTCATTCTTGATTTCACAAAGCAAGTTCACGCGTTTTAAATGAAACATTTGCACATCTGCAGTAAACATTCATTAAATTACTACCTGATATTTAATAGTTAGTGCACGGTATGGCTACTGCAATTTCAGCTTTCGTTCCCATGAAATTAAAAATGCAAATGATACAAATCGTGTTTGTAACACATGTTCTCCAAATAACACTTTCTTGACACTTGCATAGACCTATCCATGGAATTACCACCTGCATGGACATCTACATGTCAGGTTAAGTGGACTTATTCAATTTGTCCTGTATCGGAAGTATGTAACTGATTTACTGTACCGCTTGTCTACTGCTGTATAATGATGTAGTTCCCTCAAAATTTGGCTGGGATGCTTATATTATGAAATACTTATTAAGTGCACATGTGACTATTGAGTGTTTTAAGTTAGACTCGCAATTGTACATGTTTTTGTAAATTATAACTTTTATAAAATGCACATATTAGGCGCAAAATTCCAAATCGAACGTGCCAAATTCCAATTCGGGCGATTACTATCATGGTTTTCATTAGAAATTGAAGATCCATGGCGAATTAATACATTCTTATACGTGCATGAAAGAAATGATGAGGTTCAAAAGGTCCACCAGAAGGCAGAGTGAAAAAGTCCACTCTTAACCCGATACCGGTACATGCTAGTTTTAATCACGATGGTACAACAGTTTCTCGACACTTTAGCGGACATACTATAGTTTCTAGAAAATACAAATTTAGGCGCAAAATACCAAATCAAACGTGCCAAATTCCAATCCGGGCGAGTTCTATCATTGTTTTCACTCGAAGTTAAAGATGGCCTCTTATACAGGGTGTTCTGTATAGTCGTGGCCCAACGAAAATTAATTCTTTTCGATCTAGAAAATACAAATTTAGGCGCAAAATTCCAAATCAAACGTGCCAAATTCCAATACGGGCGAGTTCTATTATTGTTTTCACTCGAAGTTAAAGATGGCCTCCTATACAGGGTGTTCTGTATAGTCATTGCCCAACGAAAATTAATTCTTTTCGATCTAACCCCACTGCTGGGATCAGGTAATGGCCACTTTAGTGACTTTAAGAACACTATGATCAAATGAAACGCTCGTATTTGCGTCTGTCATGTTTCCGAAATAACCACTGCTTCGACTTGTCAAGAAACTGGCAACATTTCTATCAATTCCCTCGTGAGGTGTTCAGCTTGCTTAACACTTTGACCCGTGCGCACCGGTGACCCGGGTCGTGGCGACGACGAGATCCGGTCGCCATTGCGCGCCTCTATGCTAATGCGCCGTAATGACGCAATGGGCAAGCTAATGAAATGCAGGCAGTGGCGCTTGATCGACACTACGGAGGCCTGGCCAGGCCGCGATCATTGCCGTAGTAATTGTAGGCAGAAAGAGAGGGAGGAAAAGAGCAGCCAAACGGCATCATGCATATGAGCGGCGGTAGAGGTAGCGAGCGGCGGCGCCGGGATTCAGCGGAACGATCAGCGAACTCAGCGCTAGCGCAATCAGCCAGGTGTTTCGGAATGCGCTCGCTAGGGGGGCGTGGCAGGCGCTGCTGACCTCGTGCTCCTGTTATCAACTGCTGCCCCAGGGGTCAAAGTTGAGGAGCTGCTGTGTGCTGTGCCAAAAGTAAGCGGTGTCACTGACCGGCTACGTCATCGCCCCACGTCACATCCCACCCTGGACACGAGTTTGAGGCGGAAAAATAGGAACCGAAAATGGAAGAATTTCAGGGTGAAACACCGGCTTTGACATCCGCTGCCTAGCATCTGACGTCATCGAGGCTGGGGAATTGTTGGGCCGAAATTTGGGAGCCTACCAGAGTTGGATTCTTTCCTCCCAAAAAAACAAATGCTGAACGACACCAAGCCGGATTTTACCACCACTGTCTTAAATAACTGAAGCAGAGACCCAGGAAAACTACCTAAGCATCAAATTGAACTTATGGACTTGGCCATCGTGTGACTGTCCAGCCCATCTATCGTCTCAGGTGCTCCCAGTTGCTGGTGTTGCCAAATCCATTGAGGATTTGATCAGACTGGATTTGGAGTTTCAGACTACGACCCTACCCTTGCTTCAAGTTGACGTGCGAACTTGACCTTCGTGCTCAAGTGCTGCTTGTTCACCCTTTGATCACCCTTGTTTACGGGCTAAGTTGTGGGGGATATTGCGGACTGCCAATAATCGCCGTCATTGGATATTCAGAACCAGATATACTGTACCCTTGTAGAAACATGGCCGCCAGCGAATCCAATTCGTGATTTATTTATCGTTTTGCGGGTCGGATAAATGGTCTAAATAGGATTTGAAGTGACTTTTTGCACGGCCCATCCCTCGAGTAGCCAAAATGAAAATTTGAGGTGAAACATTGAAACTGTTGTCGTTTTGCTTCCAAGGTTCATCCCAACCGGTTGCAACCATATGGCACTGCCTGCAGTATAGCGCTCCTGCCTGGGACTACCGTGCTTACTACTGTGTTACTGCTGTGCAAGTTCATGGACTCTTAGGGAGAGATTGATCATCTGCGAGTGGGTTTTCTTGAGGTAAGAAAACTATTCATGTCGTCATGGTTGGTGTTTTTTCTTCTTACTTCCTCCCAGTTTTCTTTATGTCCTTTGGTACTTCCTGTCGACTTTTCTCAGTCGATGAATGCTTGTCCGTGTGTGTGCTCGGAGGCAGGCCAGCTTCCTACCCAACGTATGGCTGCTTTTCTGCCAGTTTTAACATATTATACAAAATGGCGTTTCGCATCTACAATTTTAAAAGTGAACGGCTGCATGGGATGTGCTTTTTTTGAAAATCGATAGCTGCGAAGGATGATTTATATTACCAGGGTTTCGCTCGTAGCCTAGCCTAGGCGAAAATGTCCAGATTTTCGCGAAAACTAGGCCCGTATTTGCATAGGAAAAGCAGCGAGAAATTTCGGTAATGAAACGAATATCGATCATAATTGACGTTGATAAAGGGCCCCTGCCAGAAAAACGCGTGTCATGAGACTCCATTTTGGAAATCAGTTTTTCATGCAAATTTTCCGGCTTTTTTTCCCAGAAATTTTCATTTGCTGGAAATTTACGGGTTGTCGGTGATTATGTCGAGTAATTGCGGTCGCTATATTTTCGTATTTTTTGATAACTAGAAATTTTGGGAATATGTGACTTTTCCCCCGAGTTTGGGCAGGTTTTCCATGCAAATTTTCGGTTTTTAATGTTTAAGTTTTGAATAAATACACACGGTGGGCTTCCATTTTATTCGCATGTTTCGTACAAATAGTCATATTACAATGCATTAACAAGACTGTTACTGTTACATAATTTTCACCCATGGTGCTTTAGTGGAATAACTATATATAGATCAGTTTTCCAGACAAATGTATTACAGTAGGCCTATATTTTTAATATTTAATTTTTTTGCGAAACGTTGATGGACAGAAATGTTTAATAATCGTGTCGTGAAAATCCTTACGTCGTTTTTTAATTGTTAAAGTATTGAATTAATATTACTCCAAAAGTGTTTGGAATATGCATGGATAATTAGTGCAAATTTCCCTAGGATGAAACATTTTTTTCGCTACATGTTGTGACGTAATACCAAATACGATATTTGGTCCTTTTGTAATTTTTCGTAAATTTAATTTTTGTTTAAATTTTAGTCGGTTCTGGGAATAAGCTTTGGCTATAGGCCAATGTAACGATTTTTTAATTCGTCGAGATGGCAAATTTTCATGCAAATTCTTTTCGCGAATTCGTTTTAATTCCTGAAATTCGAGCACTTGGTGTGATGAGGATATTGTGATATGCAAGTGTATTATTACTCGTGCATTTAAATGCATTTAAAAATCAAAAGTATTTTGCCTACCTTTTCAGTGCAGGTCGAGTGACGTTTTTGTTACTTATAGCAGGACATTTAACGATGAATTTTCTGAAAATTTCAATTAAATATTAGTTCCAAATGTCAATCCCTGCAACGTTGTTGGTGCATTTATAGGATTGGAAGCAAATTAAGGTTATTTTATTCTGCCATCCATCTTGCTCGTCATCTTTTCTCTCTCCTCTGGATCAATATCCCAGATTCAAGTTGTCTGAATTCGGTTAGTAAAAATGAGATCTAAACATGGATGTATCAGGAGGCTATATTTAAATGGACTTACTTTTTTTGGTTAACGATATTACTATTTGTATGAATTTTAAGGCTAAAAGCAAAACTTAGACATCAATGTACATCTACAATTTTGGTTGAGATGCACTCATTTAACCAAACCGTAAATATGGCGCGCTGTTGACCATGGATGCAATCATCCAGATTTTTTTTTCTTTTTTAAGAAATTCATAGTTGAGGTAACATTACATTGCACCAGTTTGAACTCATTTAAAATAATGGCAGCGAGCAATCTGGTCTAATTGTCCATTTGTATATTTGGCAGAAGGTCAAGATTTGGTCGGTAAGTGGACTGATTTCCTGGCTAATTTCCTGAATAGTAAATGCATAAACTTCACTTATTTCTCCTGAACACATCACAACATAGAGCCACGATGTACATCCGTCATTCTTGGAGTGGATTCATCACTACCATTGGTCGCTTCATGTTAGTCTGTTAGCCTCCTGATAACAACGTCAGCCTGGAGTCCACTGGCTGGCTATCCAACGTCTTCAGTTTTCTGACTGATTTCAGCAGGACAGAATCGTGGGAAGTTTGTCCATCATGGATTTGCTACAAGCTTGGTTATCACTTGGAGTCTTGGAACTAGCCATGGCGTCTTTCTCCTGTGGTGCTGCCATCATCGTGCCATGTGTGGTTCTGATTTCGGTTTTGCTCAGCGTTTTATACGGTTGAGACTGGGTTTATATTTGGGGTCCTCTATTCGCCTTTCCGGTCCGTTACACCATGGTCCAAACAGGAGTGGACGATTCTGGCAACTGTGTCAAGTGTCTGCCATTCGAGGGCAAAACTCCGCAAAAATGGCGGTGGAGAGGGAGTTTTTCTGTCGCTTTTGCTGCTAAAAAGCCCCTTACAGCTGTCGTATACACCCTGTATAATAATAATGTCATCCCCGTGTGCTTTTTTCCTCGGATATGCATTAAATTTCAATTCCTTGAAAATTCGCTGCAGCTGCATATACTGCCCTACTTTGATTTCATCGTCATCACCATCATCCTCCTATCTTTTCTCTCATTTTGGCCATTCAGGGCTTAGTGCATTTGCCCCCTCTGTCCCTAGGACCAATGGCAGTGGGGCTTTGTGGTATTTTTGTGCAGTGCAGATGCTGGCTGCTATAGGCCCTTGTTGGAGGAGCCAGAAAAGGAGAGATAAAGTAGGGCACAAGGTAGGTTTCATAGGGGCCCTTGCCATAGAAACAATCCCCACGACTGGGAAAAATGGGAAAATAGGGAAGAAAATGAGGTCAGCATTTGGATGAAATATAGGGAGAGACCCTCTGTTCTGGTGGCCATGGTGCAAGGGCGTTAACGGACGCCAGCTTGCGTTTTTCAAATTTTTCAATGAAATTTCATTTCTGAAACCCTCGTGACAGAGTTCGGTTTGGGTTAGAAACCCCAGCTTTGGATTTGCGTGTTTACATCTCTCAAGGTAGTTTGGGCGTTTGTCCAAATGCAGTTTCTCATCATGGATACATGCGACTATAGTGCGTTTCCAGAATTTTGAAGTCGAAAATCGAATGCTTTTGAATTTTGGTATATGAAATTTCAATTTGAAGTGGACAACCCCATTCATTTACAAACGTTCACTATAGTTTAGCTTGTTTTCATCAGCTAAATATAACAAAGGTTTTCGAATTTTCAAATGAAATTTTATATCGAAAGCTCGGTTCGTCTTCAAAGCTTAAAATTTGAGTTAAAATCGTATTTTTCTCACTGCCAATGGTTTAGTCATCATGTATATGGATGCAAGATTCATCTGCGATAAGTAACATGTGCTAAGGAATGTGATTAAAACGTGAACTGTGCGATATATGGCTCAATGCTGCAGCTGGACTTAATCCGTGGAGATCACCATGTCCAGCTTAACCACCAGGAAGGAAAAATAGCATCCAACTGTTTGGGAGAAATGAGAGGCTGTAGTGAAAACGAAAATTTGTAAACATCGCTGATATACTGGTGGACCTTGACCTGCCTTTGCTTTGATATAAGTGATCCTGTATTTCATCGATGAAATAGCAATGTGATCTAATGAAATCAATCAGAAGATTTCGTCCGTTAGCTGCATTGACCGCGGTCATCCAGACCAACGTTTTAAGGATCTTCTAAACCAGAAATCTCTGTTTTCAATGGCTGCCAGCGCTTCGTGGAAGGGATGGATTTGAATTCTCCATCATTGATTAATGGTTGAGGATGATGCAGAAATCTGTCATATAATGGCGGATGGAGTAAAAAAAATCTTTTTCTTTGACTTCCCTCCTTCAATATCATGTGGCACGTCCTTCGTGTTCTACTTGAACATTTCGTGATTTTTTAGCTATTTGTGCGTTGTGAATTTAAGAGAAATTACATTCAAATGTTATATTCCAATTAATCTTCAATTGATTTAAGATCTTTAGATAGCAAATTTCCCTTAACCTGGTAATGTTCATTTCAAATCACGGCTATATTGCAATATACATGTAGTATATATAGACATCAACAAATTTCTAAATATATATTTATAACGCCATGTTAATTAGTCTACATGCATATAATAATAGGTTAGTTAACTCATTCATTGATTTGTAATGGCGTCGATTTGGTATGGATTGTTTACGTTATGCATATCGTAAACATGTCAGAAACGCATACAGGTATATCTAAAATATTGCACCATATTTACATGACGTCAAGCATGACAATTTCTTCAAACGACACGTTCTTTGACATGTCGAGCAAGGCGCTATTTCGATGTTTGATTACCATATACATAATGATATTGTTGATAATTGGCATTTATATATGCATAAAAGCATCTCCAAAACGTAAATGCCCCTTTACCATATAAGCTGTATATCTGCCTCCAATAAGGCCACTTTGTTTGTGGTACAAGTGTATATTGTTTAGTATAGTCGTTAAATAAGTTCAGACAAGCCATACATTATTTAACATGTTATATTAACAACAATATAGCGTGATGCATGCATGCTAATTGTTGCAGTCAGTAAAAGTCAGCAAAACCATTTCTGATTAATTTAAATTTACCTTAATTATCTATGCATCATGTGTTTTATATTTTCTGAAAATGTGACTTTTATTATTATCAGATATTCCCAATTTCATCATTCGTAAGCCTATTTTGCATTTAAAAGGCTTAATTGCATAGGGCATTCATGGACGGATCAATAATTGTGAACGCTCCTAAAAGGCCTATAAAATTAGCATATTTTACATAATTACGGTTTCTATGCATAAATTAATCGTAGAAATTCACATCTGAATTAGTCCATCGCAAGGACACACACACGCTAATTGAATCCATTAATTTTTTGGCAATTTTTTTTTTAAATCAATAGGCCTAGATGCGAGTTATTCGAATTCGAGACACATACTGTATACTTGTATACTAAGTGATGAGAACCTCAGATGTGCCACCAAATTAAATGTAATATTTGTTCGAAGTAGTGCTTATACCTATATATAGGCACTTGTTTCGAACATTATTTTATACTTAATGTTAACACGAAGCTGTCTTCCATGCCATGCATGCTATAACGATACTTAAGAACAGAACCGTTTTATTTATTTATTCTAATGGAGACTAATTTTCAAAAGTGGCTTGCTCCTTTGGGTTTCTTCTGGTTTTTCTAACATGTGATTAACATTTACTGAAAATGAGCTTGATCCCCTATATTCCAAAATGCATGGAAAGACTTAATTATTAATTTTATTAACCAGTTACTTGTCAATATACCATCAACTTGTCAATATACCATGTTTGTAACGTGTTATCAATTTATGTTCACGATCTTGTTAGAAACATTAGCGACATGCAAATTTCGTGGGGATTTTTCTATTCTTCACTTGCGTTTGTTCTAGTAATTTTACATGAGTATTAATGGGCACAGCTCTGCATGATTGGGACCTTTGGCCTGCATTGGGGCGTATTTAACGAATGTAATTCTCGCTTAAAAGCCAATGATGTGGTTTCCGAATTTTCATAATTAATTTTGATTTAAATTCATACATCCAAATTTTCTCTAATTAAGCATATGATATAAATTAAGGCAAGGCTGATAAGCCTATTGAAGTCAATTTTCGCTGATCTTAAAGACTAATTGAGCATCTATTAATTAATGCAAACATAGTCGTACTGATGATTAATATAGAATGTCAATTTTTATCGTTCCTTTGTATCCCTACAATGACTCGCTTGTCAGGCACATATCCCGCATCGTTAATTATGGGCCTATCATTAGTGCCATTTGCATATCATTTGCATAATGCTGCTCAACGAGCTCGGGTCTCAGTGTAGCTAAATTCCCAGAGAAATTCTCATTAATGCATGACTTGCATGGGTATAACGAGTTTAAATTACCCATCATTAATTATTTGAGTATATAGTTTAGCTTTTACATTATTTATAGGCCTAAGCTTGCATGGGCCAATGGAAGAATCATTAATGGCTATTTTTATCGGTTCTGGACCATGGATGACGCAGAAGGCATTTTGATTTGACCCATTCCTGCATTAATTTACTGGTCTGCTCCTTACAAATGTTTGCTTTGCTAACACTCATTTGCTGAACGGAAGTGGTCAACCGTGGTGGTCAATTTGCTGGCCATTAATCGATTGGAATTCGGCGCTCAACCGATTGTTTGATATTGGATGTGTTGAGATGATTTAACCTTGCATTCAACGCCTTTGGTGTTATGATATGCCCAGAACCCTAAAAGAAAAAAAAATTTCACAGAAAAAGTTAATCATGGTTTGAAAAACATATTGTATATAGTGCTCTCTATATTCATATTTTACAGTAACTTTTGCCTCATCATATAGGGTTTCTTACTTTTTTTCAACTTATAATATTGAATTGGAGTTTATATTGATATGCATGCATGGGAATAATTGAAATTCTAAAAAAAATTCAATTTTCAGTGTAGAGAATTGTATATTAAGATGCAATTTTGTTATCTTATAGATTGCTGAAGGATTGAAATATTTTGAGAAATAAGCATCCCAAGCGCATGAGCAATGACTATAATACCAATCACTATCCGTTCTAGAATAATAAAGGGTATGTTGCATTTAACGTATCTACTGTACATACGACTTAAAATTGAAAATATATGGTTTATATTTCGTAGCTGCGTGCATTATTTAAACGTGTACCGGTATACTGCAATATATTGTAATTATTCGTATAACCAGTACATTATTCGCGTTCACTATGTATAGCTTCCCAAATTTGTATTGGCGTCTTTTAACGTATATACCGGTATACATTTATTTCGAAACATTTTCAGAGTAATCAGATTCCATTTTAACAAATTAGAAAATGTTGCAGAGATTGTGTGAGCAACATCAATCACCGCAGAAAATACATAGATATCACTCTGATAAAAATATCTGTTGCAAATTATGCAAAGAATATACTTTGTTCGATTTAATAATTTCATTTCCCCTGCTACATGTACGCGTTTCTGATACAGCAGGATTGACGTCATAATGACGTCAACTTGGTTGCATTTCACTGAATTGCTGTTATTTCCCATTTTTTAATACAAGAAAACAAAATCGTATGACAACTATTTATTATTATTTCTTCCAAATACGTGTACAATGTTCGCTATCTTCGGTGAGCACGTCTGGTATATTCGATGGATGTAATCATTAATAATTGTTCGTCGAGTACACCAGTTTAGACAGAAAAAAAACCCAGCCAAAAAACCAAAGATCTATTATTTGGGCATTAAAATGTTTTCTCGTTATGTGTCTACAATGCCAGTTATTTCGGCTGAGTCTAAAGATGTTTACCTTTGGTAAATATTGGATTTTATTTTAGGTATTTAGCCGAAAATTCTAAGAGGAATGTTCACCTTGTTTTTTGTCTTTCTCAGTTGCTTAGCATAAAATTCCCCCTGGATTTTCCTCTTACGACTTTGTCTCATTTTGTGACATGCCAAATCGAGAAGCCTTTTAAATTTATTTAGAAGACAGAAAAGTTGGAGGGGAATTTGTACATGTACAAGGATTGCTATTCCTCTCAACAATTTCTCTTCGCCTACGTTTCTTCAATATAAATGAATTGCCGAAATGATAATGTCCTCTTTTCACAAATGTAACTTGCAAGTAAAAAGCATTTAATATTAACGTCTATTGAATTTTAAGGGATGCCTTTTTCTCCAAATGCATTCCTAAGCGTGACCCCTAAATTTTCGTTTGCACTAATACATGCCTGTAATAAATTTGAGGTTCACTCACCCCAAGCCCAACTATTTTTTTTCTGCCCGTGCCAATTCTATATTCGGTTTCAGTTGAAATTAAATATCCGAAAACATCCAGGAATTTATGCAGCTATATGCTTCGCATTTGTGCAATTTGAAATTTTAATTTCACATTTTCAAAAGGGTTTTCATCGCGCATTAAGTTAAGGAGCATTGTGTCGCGACGATACATCCTTTATACGGAAATTTGATAACTTGGACATTTTTCCTGAATTGCATTTTAATATGGCACAAAGACAAATGTGTATGTGTCGTTTTTGAGTCGAAATCCATCAAAACACGTTGCATGACGCAATTAAACTTTTGTTTAGAGAAAAAATTAGTAAATAAATTAGCTCTGTGTTTACGTTAAAGACGTATTTAGTTAGGTTTATTTCGTGAAATTCATCCCTGTTTTGAAGACTTTTTTTGTATTATGGGAAAATGATAAACATGTGAAAATGTTATGGAGGAAAATTAAAAATCAAGTTATTTAAAATATTTAATTTTGGATATTAGAAATAATATTACGTGTAATTCCATTTAGGTGCATGTACAATTGTAAGCTTATATAATAAGGCAACGTGTATTTAATGCGCTGTAACTGTATAATTAATCAGAAGGTAATGGATACTGGCAAACTGAGAAATATCAAGGAAAATTTTATTTGATTAGATAGGAAGGCACTCGGCAATGCGAAAACATGCACACAAAGTATTGATATGTGCATGGGAAAAATATTGATCCTGAGATGCCATTGTCAAGTGAAAAGGAACTGTTGTGACGTGCCCTTAAGTGATATTACTTTGAAATAACATGTCAAATTTAAGCTTATAGCGTACTGCCATTCAAGCGTTATTAAAATGACTGATCTATGAATAATTAAAATAGTAATTTAATTGAATACGTATGGACCGATGAAAACATTCTCGGAAAAGCCACCCCATTGGTGCGTTTTAACAATCTTAAATATATGGGATCAGAAGTGAATTTGTTTATGCCAGCTTTTCCTTTCTCGCTAATGCTAAAACCATTATAAGATTGCATTAGAACTGGCTTATGAGTGTATGCGCCACATTCTCCATAAATATGTTTTCGGAGATAGGAACAAAAGTGCGGTGTAATTATAGATTTTCTTACCCTTCATCTTGATCAGCCGGAAATTGTGGATTTCTATCTCAAAATTAGTAGATATGCACTTGGATCTACCCTAGTTTCCCCTTGGCAGTCCTGCGAGGCTAAATGATCGCGTATTTCCAGAATTCATTTGTAAATTAATTGTTTTTCTATTATAATAATTAGATTTCGGTTTTCCTCATAAATCATTAAAAAATTATATTAATCTGAGCTTTCTGGTTCTAGGAAATTTCGTTTCCTGCTCCTCATATTAGCAATTTCAATGCATCGTCATTGATCGGAAACATAGTAGTCTTCTTATAAGTTAATCAAATGTTGGGTGTCCGCATTAAATATTGCTTTTTTGCAATTATTCCTATATTATTTTTCAATATAATACTAAATATTGAATAATTTTTGCAGAAATTAAATAGGGTTTACTGTTTAAAATATGGTGAAATAAACTCGAATGTATCTCAGTTTGTCAAATTTCGCAGACATCTACGTTGAAGATAATAATATGTACATTTGATATCACCACCTTTAGACGTAAATTTGCTGATAATTTTTCGTAATGGCGAACCTGTGCCAGTTTTCCACAAAACATAAAGTAAAACCTCCATTAAACATGCCGTCGTGTTTATTGAATTCTTGCCCCCCTCTCTTCATATAAAATATAAACAAAACTAAAAATTGATATGGACTCGTCATGCGACGTACCAATTTATCGGTGTGCCTTGTGGCCCCCTAAATGCCCAAATTGGAGAGCTTCGACTTTGTCGATGTGTCTGCCATGAATACATAAACGCTGTTTTTTATGTCGATGGGTGGGTATATTAGCACCTAATTTGTTCCGACGATAATGTCCGTGTTTGGCTGGCAAAAAGCAGGAGCTGTCTATTTCATAGGTGATATTTCAATGTATAAGTGATAGCGGGGTCACCCCGTCAGACGACCCGGAACATCAGCCCCTTATTGTGCAACATCATAAAAAGCCAAGTGACTCTGTTGCGTTTGTTTAGTTTAGTATTTTAAGGTCAGGTGAACCCTAAGCAAGTGAAGGGGTTGTCCACAAAGACTTGTTTGTAACCCTATCCCTCCTTTTTTCAGCTACCCCTTTTTAATGTTGTCGGAGGGAAAGAGTTGAAAAATGGAGGGGGGACCCGTGCATGGGGGTTACACCGGTGATCCAATGGTGGATCCTTACCCCTTTCGTCGGCCAATGGCCATGGCGTGTGTGACAAAGTACGCCGTGTTTCGTCAATGGAGGCCGGGCTCCCCCCACGCGCCTGAGCTTGAATATGCAAATTAGCTGCTCAATAAATTTGCATGGCAAACACGTGTAAAAAAGGGGTAAGAGAGAGTGCCCTTGTCCGATGCACAATGTCTGAAGTCTATATAGGCGCTTGTCATTGCTGAGCAAAAGTGGCAAAAGGGTTGAAGAAAAGGATGGTGAAGCAGGGCTCTCGCGCTCCCCAGGCGAAGTCACTCAACCTCTCAGGCATGAAAGGGGTGAGCAGCACGTGGATGCATTCACACCTAGCGCCCCCTGCACCCTCCCACCTTGTTTGCTTCGCATGGCCACCTGAAGACGGCGTTGCCAACGATCTTGGATGAGCCATCAGCCTGCAGGCTGCAAACAAAATCTTGAAGGATGCCTGTCCACCAGTGAGGCAAACTGGTAAAGCTACTGTTTGGCAAATTTCATCGAGTTGTTACATGAAGCAGGGAGCAAATGTTGCATGAAATGTCGAACTGCTAAATTCCGTCGCAGAGCCCTTCCAATGGATAGCTTGAAACAGGGTTTCCACAGAACCTGGGAGTTCTTGGAAACCTGGGAAAGTCAGGAGAATTGTGAAATTTGTTCAGCATGTCAGGGGATTGCCTAACTTGTACATGTACATGTAATTATAATTTCAATCCAAATGATATTTCATTCAAATATCGATTATGGCATGCACTGTGGATTTTAAATGAAGCTGCTCTTTGCACAATGAAAGAAACTCCAATATGGCTGACCAGTTCTTTCTATTTGGCTTCAGTACGACAACGTCGAAATTTGCCAAATTAAAATAAATTCCGAGCAGCTAAGGACTCCTACATGTAGTTATAAAAAATCCAAATTAAGAAGTGCAAACCTAGATGGAAACACTGTTTACTCTTCCAAACTGTAGATTTGTTGTTGGTGTCCACCCTATAATGATGTGATAATCGCCACATCAATTGGGTACATGATACATTACATCTGCGTAAACCAAATCTGTTGTGGCAATTTGCTCGTTATAACCGAGTTCGACTGTAATTTCACCCCCACCCCAACATATATTTGCTAACAGAAGGGTTCAAGAAAACGTGTGTTGAATCGAATCTGTGTATTGACAGATGTTCGTATAACTACAGTATAATGGAAAACTGCAATATGGCCGCTTTTTTCGTGCTGAAATGAATAATTGGCAGTCTAGCATTCCGGAAATGTGCCAGAAAACCCTACAGAATGCCTCTTGTTTATATAAACGAGGGCGGGTTTCAGTCAAAATCGTTAACATGTTCGTTCCGACAACTTGTTGAGCCGGACAGAGTGGACATTTTTCAGGAAGCATTCCAACAAGCACGTTTATTTTATGCAGAAATGTCTGTACCAGTTTTTAAGGAATTTTGCGAACATTTCTGAATAATTATTCGCTGACAAGGCTTTGTCTCCTTGCCCCAAAGGCTGGATTAATTTCTGCAGGCATCCCGTCAGCCTTGTTGTCTCGCATTTATGCCAACTGCTTCTGTGAGGTTTAATCAAAATTATTCAATCAAGATGGCCGCCGTTTTCGTATTTGTTGTACACGGTTTCGATCGATACGCTTAGCAATGCATTGCATATCCTTAAAAGGGAGCCGACTATTTTTTTTGCTCTTTTTTGTGTTTAACGTCCAAAAAAATGTGCACGTTTCAGCAGAAATATAAACCGCCTATTTGAATATTCGAAACGTATCCAAACGGGACATAAAAAGCTGAGAAATGGATGAAAATTCAGGAAATTTCATTAATGCGATGAGAAATAGTTTTAGTGGAAAAAAGACAGAATTGGAATTATTGGCAATAATAACAACAATGGAAAGTTGCAATCATTGTAAATCGTTTTGTAAAATTAATGCTCCGTTGTCTATCCACTTGAATGTCATGAAATTTAATATCTCCAGATTCACATGTTTGCTATTTTAATCGGAGAATTTTTAAACTTGATTTTGAATCTCAAGTTCTATTTTATTTATTTTTGCTTTATTGAATATTTAAATATGATATTTCCATATTCCTGAAAATGTAGAATTCGAAAACATGTTTTTAAAATCTAAATGGGAAATATGCCGACTGTTAAGTCAGATTTTTATTTTATTTGAATCGGGTATTCTTTATATAACATGCATATTCTGTATTTTGAATTTTATTCGTGTATAACGGCAAAACTATGTTAAAACTGATCTTAATTAAATTCATCACAATGCAAACTCCGAAATTATTAAATGAGACCCGCACACGTGATCACTCAGGTTCGTTGACAATTTCAACATCATTCCTTATTTTTCTCAAAATTGCACTTCAAATGGTTTAATTTCGCTTAGATAAACCTTTTGGTGCGATGTGCTACAGTGGAATAGCATTAATTATGATAATGAAATATTGCGTTATTCAACGTCATTTTTAAGTATAATGTCGTTCAGCTTAGATGGTGAGCAGCGTTTGACGTTCTCATTGAAGAGTAGAATTTCTGCACATGTTTTTTGCTAAATACGCCATGGCCCAAAAACCATGCTTAAAAAGTTGTGATTTTTTTTTTCAAAATGGCGTTTTGAGACCCATGACCATGAACGAACGTTTGTCCAACTGTCAAGACCTCTACTCCCGTCTTCTTCAATATTGTTCCCCTGTTCCCCCGCGCTCCACTCCCTTATTTCCCTACCCTGATACAATGGTTGAGAGGGGGCAGAGAATATGAAGGGAAAATGTCAGCCTATTGAGCTCGGGACACCAAATATGGCCGATAACTGGAATTGTGCATTTTGAAATGAAATTCAATTTAAGGGAGGCTAACTAAAGAAGCCACATTTTGCAGGTGTGAGCTTGGCGATGAATAGGCCTTACGAAAAAGGGCCCCTTTTTTGATAACAATTCAACTATCGAGTCTGCACTTTGCCTCCCTGCTCATTGCTTTTTCAAGCTCTCGGAATCTTATACCCATTTTAATTATAAATTTGCCTATCTTTTTCAACGAAATATGGATACGCCTTATCATAGTGGAACGAAATGGCGGTGGTGGCTTTCGCTGAAAAAGAGGAGTAAAAAATATCCGAATATTTTTGAAGAATCATTGGGTTGCCCACCTTCAATGTTTTTCGTGAAATCTTGATTGGTGTGGTCCTCAATGGCGAAGAATTTCGGACTTGTGAAAATGAAAAACATTATTATTGCCAGGTCTAAATGTTGGCGTGATTATAGATTTGATGTGTAGGAGGGCCATGAATGAAAGATGGGGGTAAAAAACGATCATTTCACGCATTTTCACTGTGCCATTGGCATTGTTTTGGGATCAGAAGTAATTTTCACCACATGAGTGCCAATGAAACGGGCTCGCAGAATGCAGCGTCATTTTTCATTGTGCGCAATTCGGACTTTTATGGAATAAAAAAGGAAATATTCATCGTCGATATGTTGAGAGGCTTCTCGCTCGCCAAATTTAAAATTTTCCAAAATCAAAGAGCATAGAAAATGGCATATTCGAAATAGCAGACTTAGGTTCCGAATTCAGTGACAAATTTAAGAAAAAAACTCATTTGGTTGAAATGTCTAAAAAAGCTCTGAGATTATCTTGCTAAAAACCTTGGACACGAATGTTGGTAAATTTGAATATGTGTTCAAGCCATAGTGTTTAAATAACTGATTTAATATTCTTAATTGTCTACCTCACACATACCTTCGCGTGCGTTCTGAGATCTTGATAAAACAACAATGATTGTCACATTTTTAATGAAATTTCGGTTTGCTGTCTCATTAATTGTTGCTTTGGAAAGGGAAGCTCTTCTAAGCTTATATTTACGAATTCAGACTCGAATTCACTGGAAAACAGTCTGTCAACTTGTAACAGCCATTCTGGCATATTCACGTGCTGAATAATTCCCGAAATAGTCAACTATTTTTTCTTCTTCTCCTGAATCATAAGTGTCAGCAGTCTGTTTTACTGCGCAAATTAACGCTTATGTCTTCCAGTGAAAGTGACATGTACTCGCATATTTCTATTTTTTTGGCGAATTTTTAAAGGGATTTCGAATGTCGTTTTTATATTAAACGTCAGCTTAGAACGGTCCTCTTATTAATTAAATTCAATACGATACAGGAATTTGAAAATGAAATTGAGGAAAAATAAGCGAAACCATGAGCTTAATTTATTTTCCTGAGGATTGAGGGCTGCTTTACATATTCAGACGTATACAGGGTGCTTAAATTTGTAATTATGGCTAGTACATGTATATTGGTTGAGAAATTTAATTTCTTTATGTGATATGATATCGTGCTGCATTGCATGAGCAGTATAAGCTTTTAAATTTCTTTTTTAAAGACTTATTCCACGTCAGACCTAATAGTCACCGTTGAGTCAATTTGGACATTTTACGTAAAAGCAAAAATGGCTTCTGTAATACCCGTTCTTGTGTGGGCAGTACCAAACGGGTCGCGAAATGATTATGGCGATTTTATGCAATTATTTCTCATCTGCACGGATGTCTATTTGAAGAATTGTTAGTGGGAGAGCAACAGTGCATGTTAACTGCCATCTTGTTTCTTAAATTTTTTTCATTTTAGTAAATTGGATTGCTACCATTAAAACCTAATTTGTGTGAACATAATTTGAGTAGGTGGCTAAGTATTTCACGGCGATTATATAGGTTATAGATTCCGACTTTGGAAACGTTTTTTGCAGGGGGGTTTCGGCGTTAATAGAAATTTGCAGCACGTTATAGAAATTTGCAAAGTTTTTTAGCATGTGCACTTGGGGTACATACATGCACGTATTTAATCTGACCGTATAGTTTTGAAAACGTTTCTGCAAATTGCCTGTCATCACTTCCCAAACCTCGACCAAATGTTTTTCACCCTCAGCCAGCCAAATCTTATTTTCTTTTTCATTCATCTAGCGTTATGGCCCAACGCCACCGCTTTATAGGGCCAAGTTTTCTCTTTTTTTTTGGTCAGAAAAAACGTATCTGAATTGCTTATGCTAGTTTTTTTTTTTTACTGGCTCAAAATATTCTCAACTGTTTTTCAGCTTCCGTCCAGAAGTGAATTAACTTGTTTATGACTGCTAGAAATGATAACTTTAAGCGCAGTTGACTCGATACTGAGCCACACCGAGATGTTTAAAGCTTTCAGCCCTTCAAGATTATTCATAATTGTAGTAGTTTCTCACTGAAATATCATTAGATTAAAATAATGCTTACTATAAGACATTTTTTTATGAAAATATTTTAAATTTAGCATAGTCCCAACTGAAACCAAAGTGTTCAGAATTCTGTTGAAGCCCTTCGTGAATTTACAAATTTTACAAAATCCCATCGTGTATTAATTTCCAATAAGATCAATTTATTCGGCATTCATTTTTTACCATTGAACAAAAATGCTACAGAAATATAGCACGTTTAGAAAAGTTGTAAGATATACATGCGCCCTGTAACCTTAGTAGTGCAGTAATTTGCTTATCACTTTGAGCTCAGTTAACTCAATACTGAGCTATAGCAAGTTTTCACAACTTTTTACCCCTCTGCACATTAAGAATGGAGACATATTTGACACCGTCCTTTTATATTTATGACAAAATACATGAGTGGAATAATAATTAGGATTTGTAATTTTTGAACCTGAGCCACAGGGGCCCACCCATATACATGTATATCGCCATAGACAAAGGTACGAGTTATTGGGAACGTAGTGAAACGTTAATGATTTAAATTGGAGGCTGGGAGATGAAAGTGGATAATGAAGAATTGAAGAAACGCTAAAACTAATATTGACCCGAGATAAATTTAATCTAGGCTCGAGAAATGCGTTTGCAGAATTTAGGTTGAGCTTCGTATGGAACTTGAATCTACATGTATGTAAAATAATTAAGCCGACTTTTTTAATGAAACCCCCTCCAAATCACTTATTATTTTAGCTGCCTTGAAATAATAAAACACATTAAAGCGCTCTTCTTAGAGAAATTAAAATCTACGAGACATGTTGTGAATATCAACATAGGAGAAATTCCGATGAATTTCATTTGTTCATTCTGTTCGGTGGTTATTAGTATTACCATGGTAACTAATGTACAACCCTCTAGTATTTCTTTGTTGTTTAAATTAACTAAAAAGAAATTAAATAAAATTGGCTTACTGATGTTATAGCCTGCATGATAACTTGAAGCACACATCGTCATCGTGTTTACATTGTAGAATATTTTTACATGGAGAAAATTTGGCGATCATGGCGACATGTACATGAATGCAGTACGTTTGGTTAAGCTGTAACGAAGTTTATGAATGTAAATTCAATGCATTCTAACGTATGTTTTCTCTTCCGCCATTTAATTTACATTTCCTCTCGTTTTAATTTGAATAATCCGAATGTTTCCTGCAAGAATTTGCCCATATTGTAAAACATGTAAAGACTAAGCATCAATTCAAATCCGAGTAATTTCATTATGGGAGAACGAGCGGAATTCCTGGGCTGAATTAACAGGGCTTGGTAGGAAAACAGCGAAGCAAAAGTGAAAAACGAGGGTCCATAAATCATTAAGGACCTTTTAATTATAAGAAACTATGTCCACAACGGATGCGGTTCCCCCTGTTATCATTATAATAAAGTATGTGCGAGATATTATTGGAAGAGATCGAGGAGACTTAAGTTATTCCACCATGGTGGCTTATATCAATTAGCCTGCATGGAACTTCTCGTTTATACCGTACGGTATATACCACCATGATATAATGTATGGTGCCAAAACCTAGGGGACAGTCATTAAATCCCCCCACCCCAGCTCAACAGCCACCCAGTCGTCATTAAACTAATGGCGGCTTTCGTTTGGTTTTATGGATTAAGGACGAATTAATGCATTGATGCATCTCAGAGCTTCCAATGAAGAAATTAAGGGTTCAAAAATGGACTCGATAAATTCATGGCAAGATCAATAAATAATTTGCTGTTTATACGGTTGCTGGAGGAGGATTAAACTCGTATGAAACCCACATTAAAGGTCAAAAATCAGGTTTCATACAGTGACCACGTGGGGGTGAATTTGTCGTTTCGTAACGATCCGGCTTGCCAGAGGGCGTCGCTATCGGAAAGTGTTGCATTGTGGGGTCAAATTGAAAACTTCAAATTACCACTCAGCTGTATCAACAATTGCATTCTATACTTTAGAAACTGGCCCATTTCCCTCCATATCACAGATTTACTGTATTATGATCAAATTATTCATTTTTATATTTCCATCAAATGGTTATGCATATACAGTAAGTAAAACCAGTTAGGATGAACATGTATTGTTTATCAGCCTTGCATAATGTATCGTGGACCAGATCGATTTTTCTACAAATAAGTAGTTATTCGTTTTTTCCATTATATCGGCTTTATTTTTAACAATGACAAATGGAAAAGGATATTATCAGTGCCACAGAAACGTTAAAAATAAATGAAAAAATCGTTAAAATTTCCAAGCATCTCTTCAGCATTATGTATATTGTTTTACGAGTACGGTTGCGTGGATTTTCATGTTGAGTTGGCGAAACATCAAAGACCAATTTCCAAAGTCAGTGAAGCGCATTGAAATTGAAATTCATGATGGGGAGAATATATCAAAAAAATATACATTAGATAAAATTATGAGAATCGAATTGTCGTCACACGAGTTGATATGAAAAAATAAAAATAAATGGGTTGAATGTGTGACGATGACAGAAGAGGATAAAAACAACCTCAACGTCCTTTTGAATTTCGCACCCTCTGAATTTTTAAGCCAATTCATTTCTCACCATTTTTCGAGGAGGAATTAAGGGAATAGGAACACGGATTTACTTGTTCTCACTTGGGAAACATATCAAAAAATGATAGCGAAGGCGATTAAAACGAAGTCAGGGAATTTCATGAAGGATTTCAGGGGGGCAAAAAAAAACAATGTAAGAGTAGGTAGGGGATGAGAAATATGCTTTTGCAAAACTTTTTATTAGATTTTCGGCCTAAAGTGGTCAAGGTTAAGTGATTATATTGCGAAATGAGATACTCTTATGGCGTAGTTTATGGGTATGAAATATGTGAAAATGTACTGGATTAAGATGAAAAATGCAGAATATATATACATAGAATACATGTTTATCGTCTTGGTAACTACAACAGGTAGGATGTCAAAAAAATCACATGTAGATTTCTAGTCCCACTGTGGCAAACTAGTGAGCTGCACTGATTTCAATATATCGTAATTGTTTTCACTGAGATAAGACCTATTGCTTTCAGTGCTGCTCACTAGACTGGTCAAAATGGGGCAATACATTTACATGTTAATTTTTTAACATACGACCTATTGCAGTTACCACGACGATATACGAAGCAGCTCGCAAACATTTGGTTTTTTTTCGGGACATATTGAATATTATACGCAGGTGTGAAATCACGTGATTTTATTTCTAATAAACATAGTTTGAACTTGTAAAGGATGCTCTTGGAAGATGCAAGTGGCCTTCTATAAACATTTTAGCAAAATTCGCAAGAAAACCCATGGTGCTCAAAGTAGATGATTGTGAGAGGTGGCATTTTCACGCTTTCGAACGTTTGCATGTTCTCGTTAGTATACATCAGAAGAAGCACGCTTTGGGGGTTTTTTAGGGGCAACTTTTTTGCTCAACTTGCAACGCGTGTTTCGCGGTTTTAACAGTAGAAATATCTCTAGATGCTGCTAATACCCTAAACGTTGGCTGTGTTTCTCGTTTTGGCCACCCACGGCGTGGCAGCAAGCTGTTTCTACCTCCCTGAAGCCGATAGCACTCACGCTCCATAAGCATACTTTATGCTATGTAAGAGCAACAAGCAAGTTATGTTACTCAGGTGCTGCTAGGGGGCACTGCATCCCGATTCAATTTGACCCATTAATGGGTGCATAAAACACATTCTGGTGTACATTTTCTGATCTCTTTGGGTGAAATGCAATTTAACGACCAGTTGAATAAGTCATTTAGGTTTTGTCGCTAAAATCATTTGTCAAAATCTCGCCTTCGAAAACACAAGTGTTGGTTAAATTTTGGATTATTTTAATATCCACATTAATGTTAATAACATTGTTATTATCCTATTTTCATTTATTTTTCTCCGATTAAATAAGCAGGAATTCTCAGTTTTATTTTATGGCCGATTGTTAATGTTAAAAATGACGCTGGGTAATTCATAAATTGACCTGGTAATTTTCAAAAATTGGCAGTGGAGATTCTAGGATTCATATTCTGGATGCAAGGGTTAGTGCGTGATTCGGTGATGTTAAAAGACGGATAAGTGTTATTTATTGCCTATATTGCCATTTATGCTTTTGTGAATTTTGAAAAGGCTAGCTCAATTTGTTTATTGCAAACGTTTCATCAAAGGACGATGTATATTTCATATGGCGTTTTGAAGTCGAGCTAATTAATGCGGTTGGTTTTATTCTTCTAGATAACTAACTTTGATTAATCCTGAAAAAAGTATTTATGTAAATAGTATCCTGTAATAATGTAGTCAAATTTTAGGAATTTTAAACACCTTTGGTGGAAAGTTGTGTCAGCAATAAATAGTGTCAAAATATTACGAACTACCCTTGCCTTTACTTGTACTTACTCATTCTATTACATTGTTGACTCAAAAATTGATTGAGAACATGAAAACTGTTTGCCGTACAATTTTCTGGGATCAAGTAAGACTCCATGTCATGACTGCATCCTATAGATTAACCAGATTAAAAATTTAATACTGACACAAATATGCAGAATTCTAAATGAGAATAAGCTTATTAAATATTCTTGATACGCATTGCATAATTTAAAATAAGGCACACGTTATGGAAAATTCGTAATGCATTTTTTGATTAATAGGGAGTTTTATAAATAGACCGGACAAATTAAATGTCCACTATACGTTAAAAAGAACCAAGAAAACAAGTTTCAGTAAAAAGTCCGAAAATTTGACATTTGAATTAAACGAATTCTATTGATAAAATTCATTAGCATTAGAACGAAGTTGCAGAATTATACTTGATAGAATTGAAATGTACTGTTTTAAAAGGAATTTATAATTTAACTTGAAAATTATCCTAAATGTGCTTGATACTAAAAATACCGATGCTATTTATTTCTGAAAATATGAAAATGTGGAACATGGAATTGTTCTGGTTACATTGTATCACGATTCCCTAAGTGATTGGGTGGCATAACATATGATGTAATACCGGGTATGCACCATATGATTGAACATTTGTGCCTTTACTTCTTTCATATCCTACATTTTTCAAAAACGTTTAGAGTGATTAATATCAAAATGGGTCGTTTCCTATGAATTTTTGTTTTCCCAAAATACGGCTGAGAATGCCTAGTTTTTTTTTTTAAAAAAAATTATGGTTTCTTTCACGTTAAACCTTTCACATCTGTTACTTAAACCAGCTACTTGGCGCCTTTTTTCCCCTAAAAATCACTTAAAATGCACATTTTTTCTGGAACTTGTTGAAAAAAGCGAGACCAAGAGTGTGCCGAAAAGGAGTGTGAATTTTGCATTTGCACGCTATAAAGTAGCCAGGGTGGTGCAGACTGAAGGGGGCGCCTATGCAGTTTGTCCTGAACAGTATCAAAAATGATGTCTGTTTCGTAATAAGTGGCCAAGAAACAGTTTTTTAACCTCTCATTCTGAGGTTTCAGGTATGGTTTTCATCACTCCCCTTGCTACTCCTCCCAAGGCTACTCCTTCTTAATCTCCTTATTTTACTCCCTTTTTTTATTCTCGGTACAAAAACTTGTGAGCGAACGTGTTGCCAGATGTGATTTATGCTGTTGAACTTTTTAAAATGGGCTCCTGCTTAAATATGGATGGCTCCATTCATTTCTTGCATTATTTTGCCATACAAGACAGTTTTGCAGGTTTTTTTTCGTTTGTGCGTTTAACCTCAACTCTGTCGCCCTACATGGAGCACATTTTTTGTCCTTTAAGAATCTGGGTTTCTGTGAAAAGTTGGTTTAAAATGGGACGGCTTCCATACAGATATTTATCTGATTATCGCAAATCCTCTCATAAACCCCGGGACGAATGCTACGCTATCTGCGGTTATAAAATGAATCTGAGATTTTCTATCATCACACGTCCTTTGGTTACTTTTTATGGCGATAGATGGCGGGAGATATTAACACAAACATCACTTGTCTCTAACACGAAACTGAAGTTGTTTTCCAATTTCTAAATTTTACCACCGCATTAGATACCGTATACTCTATGTTCAAAATAACATGGTCTCGTTTCTTACTCAATTTAACAAATATGAATTTACGCCTGTTGTAACTGGTGTGATGTACATGTATATACAATAAAATTCGAATACAAAGGATCGGATTTGTCTTAATTGGCTTAGTGTACAGTGTTTTCCAGTTTTGCTATAAAATGTATTTTTGAATAAACAGAACGTGATGATAAAGGCAAATAAGAATCGAGATCACCACGGCAAAGTGGATGAATCTGTTTCGTTTTTGGAGTGTTTGTAAATCGCTGTGGATCAGCTTCAGTGGTCAATTAAGGAAGTCCTCTGTTACAGAAGAAAGCTGTCAGCCAATTAGGTGGAAAACTGAAGGTTTCCGTATCTAAGACAAATTGTGACGCTATATATTGCCTGCCATCTTCCATAAATGGAGCAAAAATCCTGCTGCCTGTTTACCCCTCTTTGCCCCCCCGAACCCATCCGCCATTTTCTCCCCAGCAACATGCCATATTAATATTAAAGAAAGAAGTTATCCCATTTACGCCAGCGAGAAGATGGCAAACTATCGATGTAAGCAGTTTTAGGACTATTATCCATGTATATTGGGAGTATATTGCGCAAATTGCGAGTAGCCACTCCTTGCACACGTTATTGACCATTGGTATTTTAGCTTTTGCTTGCAGCATAAAATACCGGACAATAATCACCACACGGAATTTAACCAACATAGAGAAAACGCTATTCTCTGATGGCATTTGGTGACATACATATACATGTACATGTGTTATACAAATAAAGAATGTACCGGTATGTGGCTTATGCATGCTGTACATGTTCTGCATACAGTAGGCTATGTACAGTATGCATGGTTAATGTCGTAAATCGGATTTCAAGGTAATTCTCTGCTATGCAAATCTGAAATTTGTTTTTCAAGTTCTCGGTTTCCATTGAAGTTAAAACGTTAACTCAATATAGAATTTCGTTCTTCCTTAAATTACATTTGAAGCAAAGTAGACCTGTAATTGTAATTCACTTTCACGTGTTTTTTGCATTTGAAAGGAAAAAGACACGTTTTGAATTAAATGCAAATGAAATTTTACTGAAGGTATGCCTACAGTAATTAGACAGTGGAAATTTATAAGCTGTCATATTATTCTTTTTAAAACTTTTAATGTTGTTTTAATGAAAACTTAATATTCGCTGTTCTTTTCTTTGCGTTTTTCAATTTGATGGCTTGATTCCGTCATTTGGATAATTCAAATGTAGCTTTTAATGCTCGCCTCGCTAGATATATAATGTTGAGGGGGAGAAAAGCGAAGCCGCTTTTATTTAATGTCAGAAAGCAAAAATAAATTTTAAATGAAAAATTGGATTTTTTTTTCATTGAGATTAATTCCTTGGCGTTTTTGAATTAAAACTAGGAATGTTTCAGGTTCGGTTTAATTAAAACGAATACGATGCTCGGAGTGAGTTTTAATATGTTAGAAGTTGAACGAACATGTATAGCTGAAATACACCTCGGAGGAATTAGCTGTTTGGTTTGGAGAAAATAACGGTAAATCTTTCTTGGCATTACAATTTAATGGCCAGATAATTTACCAATTTTTACTTTTTTCGAACCCGAATTTTAAAAGCTTTTCAGTTTCCATCGTTATTTCACTTATCGAATGCCTAAGAAGTTTGATTTTATCACAAACTTTGATCACAATGGCAACACGTTCATTTTCTGATCCTAGAAAGCTGCATATAATGTTGCTATTTTTGTGGCATCATTTTAAGATGGTTTTATAAGTTTTGTTGAAGGCACAGCGTTGGGAGTTGAAGTGCCATTTTCGAAATAATTGAGCAATTACTTAATAACTATTAATACTTTATTTTGCTTAATATGGAATGCATATGCATGTATCTAGTTAAGATTGTGCGGAAAAACATACTCCTGACTGTATTTTTAGATAATTCTTTGAGTAACTACAACATACTTACGTCGATGCGAAATTATCATAAACAAATGAGCAAATGCTGAGCTTTTATCGAAAAGACGTTAGCGGTAATCATTGGCGAAGCCTGGTTGCTTAGTAACAATTCCCCGCATGAATATTTTAATTAATTAATGAAAGTGCAGTTTCTAAAGCCTCCATGTAGGTGGGTTTGTCTTTGCAGCCTATGCCGAGGGGCCGGCGATAATGAATATACAATTATGAGCGTATCAGATCTCGTCTAATTGAAATTAGGAAACAGCTGAGCTAGAGAAGAGACATCGGCCTGGATGCTAATTATTTTTCATTGGCAGAATTTTACCCTGCAAAAGATCCAAGTTTCTCATTTTGCAGACACAAGGTAGAGAAAAAGGTCATGATTAGAGCAAGATGCGCGTCTAATTAGATCTGGAGCACAAATTCCTAATTGACAATGTGAGATATTATTAAATGAGTTTCTAAAGGAGTTTTCAGCCTGCCCTGCCTCTGATTGTTGGGCAATGAGGGAAGAGAGAATCAAATTACACCCTGAAACTATCGAATTTGGGAAGGTTTTTCATTTACTTTCATCGTATATATATACTAGGCACGTATTTAGATGATCTTTGACATAGTCCAATTAAAGACGTGGAATATAGTTGATAGAATAACTTTTATTTAAGTTCGCCTTAAACCAAATGCGCGTGACGTATATCTTGGGCATAAAAAGTTACATGTATTTCAGTTAACATATAGGTTCGAATTATTTTTATTCGATAGTCTTCTTATCAGTTTTACCAGACTAAAACAAGTCACTCAAAGGAGAAAGTATCAATAAACTACATACTAATATACAGTAGCTATCCTGTCGTAAATTTGAAAATTATTCTCAGAATAATATTGAAATGGTTATTTTTTAATTGCAATATTATTGGTATTCAAGCTCGTATAGCAGCTCATGCAAATTCAACTATCAAATTACTGTATACTCGAGTCTATATCTAGTAATTAATCCATAATAAGGTATATAGAGAATTGAATTAATCCATACTTGGCATGCTATATGATTGCCCACTTTCATCTAACATTGATGTCTTCCATGGATATTACTAACGCTCGTATAAGGGATGTCATGTATTTCATGATTATTTGAACGTTAGATACATGGCATTTTGGGCTGCCCAAACTCGGGGGGTTGACGATTCTTTGGCTTGCGATAATTGGAGAATTTCATTTTTCGTCTTGTCCATATAATATAGATGAAACTTCATCGTTTGTACCACCCAGATCGATGATAAAATGCGAAATCTGTAAATTATAAATGATTATTCAAGCAAGAAAACAGCCTTGCGTGATATTGCTTTTATGTTTATCTAAAATTAAGGAAGCTTTTTTTACTAGAATTAAGTAAAAGTGCTTTTCATAATGAGTTTTTTCAATAGAAATACGCTATAATTTGTGACGATATGCATTTTCATTAAACGATTTCTCAATTTCCCCCTCGTTTATTTTTCCTCCGTGCACTAAAATATTAAAACTGATTGAGTCGTTTCGATTCACTGTATCTAAATTATCATCAGCTTAAAAGACATTAGCAGCCTTTGTGCACATATTTGCATTTGCTAGACATCAAATTATGAGAATATATTTTATGGGTTATACACGTGAGAAAAAAGCTAGCTGATGGATATCTTCATCAGCTCTTAGCACTCTTTTAAATTACTGAAAAAGGACAACGATTAATAGTTGTGATATCACAACTGTTTGTTTGTTTAATGCCAATTGTATCAAACCTCGGCTATAAAATACTAGATATCAAGATATTCTACGTAGTAAACGCCTGCAGTATTGTGGTAAACGAATTTCCTGTATACATTCGGGGTGTTGATACCCCCAATATGTTAGTTGAATTAGTTTTTATTAAAATTAAGTGTTTCTCCCATCCAGTGTGCATTGAATCCATACCCTTATGAAAACTTATGTACACCTCTGCAACATATTGTACAAGCTTATCACAGTATTTACTAACATACAGTATATAAGGTCATTCATTCCTGTCATGTACATCGATCTATCTACAATAGGTATATTCATACTTGTCGCCATATTTGGGACGCCAGCGTTTGGATGCTATTAACTTTTAAAGCATCCTGTATTTAGCCAACACTGAGTTAAAATTATAGCGCTTATCATTAAATCGAGCCATGAAATAGCTCGAGGTTTCTTATACCGTTAGGTTTTGTTGCTTTTCCGAAAATAAGAGATTATTTATGGATTAAAACTTCGCCAGGGAATTTGAAGCGCGTAATTTTGACTGCAAATTAAAGTATGTTTCATAGTTGCGTCAGAAACCCGCTTATTATTGATGGCTTTTTGTCTCTGAGCTATTAATAAAAATGCATTTTGGCGTAATTTTTTTCTCAGCGAAAATGCACTTAAGTTGCCTTTAGTAACGATAACTTTCGGATAATATCAATAAATAATTTACGAGTCATGGTTTTGAAATACATCAAAAATAAAATATGCAGACCTCTCTGGCAGTGGGAGTTTAGGAGAAGCAACGGGGGTAAATTTTGCTTATGAATAAAATATACAAAATCAACAACGGTTTATTCCTATCGTGAATTTTTAGTTAACTGAATGTTTTCAAAGTAACAAGTTTTTCAAAATTATTGTGATGGTCGACTTTAATATGCGAATAATATGGGGCCATCCTGCACTGTACACTTCCCGTCAGAAATTTCCGATAGTTCCAATATCAAAATTAGAGTGTAGGTATTGTCTCGTCACTGCATTATTTCCATCCAAATTTCACTATTTGCTCTCCTCCCTGAAATAAACTGGCATATTTGCTATACCAGTTCACACGAAAATCTGCAAGCAAATACAGAAATCAGCAGGTTATTTCTTTTTTTTTTACGAAACATTCTGGAAAATCAATATTAAAATGTAAAATTGCGGAGAACATTAAGTGAAGTGCATGCATAACCCTACGTTTTGATTACAACAACATACTGTAGTTGTCGTTTTTTATGGCATTTTATTCTATCTTGCATCCACTGTTTTCTTGATTTGAAAAAAAAAGAAAAAGAAAAAATAGCAGCGTGTATGGATTTCTCAGATGAATAATACAACAAATCGTCGCTAGTTTATCCGGTTTTATCTATTTAATCTTTTTTAAGGTAAAGAGCTCGTAAAAGTAAGATTTAAGTTATACCGTGGGTTATAAAAAACGTAGACAAAAGGACAGATATTTGTTTACAAATCAGTCCGAAAGTACATAAAAGAGTAGACCAAGTAAGGTTAATGAGGGACAAGTCTTACTTAAGTGTGTCCTGTCTCCCCAACCTGGTATTGTAGCGGATGTTGAAGATAGAGGGCGATGGCATCTGCGACAGAAATTTCCACACAATAAAATAACGACATCCAACTCGTAAAAATAAATTTAAATTTCTTATTAAGCGATATTTTTAAGACTAGAACAAAGACGTAGATTTTTCAGCGGGGGAGAATACCGCATTTTTAATACTTTTCTGTTGTATACAGTACGTGTTGAGAAATCCGTGGGAACCGGACAACTTAGACGACAATCTTAGCCTATGTCTTCCGGTCAGCACTTCCCAAATCACGCTGTGATGAGAACTGAAATGGATTTAATTATTCGGTCAATCTCAGATAAACGTTCAAAAGTACAATACTTCAATTATAATGCAAATGTTGGCCTTTTTCCCCAAATTTTTTGGTCACGTAGGGCTTGCCTTAAAACTTTAAAATTATTCAACAAATACTTACTTGGTTATATCACCGTGTGTGGTAACGCACCTTTAATTGGCGTGCATCAGATACGTGGGTTAGTTTTATCGCAAAATTGATTAAATTAAAGGCAGAACAGAGATACAGGAAATCCTCGTGTGCAGTGACATGCACACGCCCTGTCATTGTTTTTAACAAATTTGCATGTTAGGTAGTTGGCGACTGTTGGTATTACCTGATTAATTTCTTGGTCTTTATCTTAGGTCAGTATTTGAATTCATTATTTAACAGGATTCGTTCTTAAGTCTTATAGCATAACATGATTCAAAGCCAAGATGGCAACCGGAGGTCTAAGTTGGTCCTATGTTTCCTAAATTTCCATGTACTGATATGGTTATTACTGTCTTGAAGTTCTCATAACGTTGTCACCCTGTGAATTATTGAGTACAATTGCAGTATTCTAAAAACAATTGTAACATACTAGTTCCAGACATGTTGGTTATAAGTTGTGTTGCTACGAAATCGATGACAGTACCATGTTCCTGTCGATGTGGTGTTTGAAAACATCTCTCTGCATGACATTTGTTTCATGAAGTTTTGATGATAATTTCCCATAAGGATAGCAAAAATCCTTAACAGGTGTTGAATTATGCATGATAATTTACAATGATAGTTTAAAAAGTGCGGATTATGAGTTGAAGTCAGTGCAGTACTGATTATTTTCAACCTTCTTTTTTGGTTCTCAAAACAATATCTCGCTTTTTCTCCGGTGCACACCTATTTTAAGTTGTTATAGGTTACGCCCAAAAATTAGGTTTCTTGACCTCACATTTAGCGAAGGGTGGCTGGCGATGAGGCATGTAAAACCGTTGGTAATAAGAATTTTTAATTACAATGGCGATACAAGTGAAAGGTATCGGTAATTAAAAAATCGTAAATTATGGGGATCCAGCGGCGCATTCGGGTAGCGAGGAAGTCGTTTCTGGGAAACTTAGTGTTCCTTCTTTTAAATTTATAATGAATTTCGGCCATTTTTTCCCCTTTTTTGCCCGGCATTTTTCTCGGTACAATCAATTCGCAAGGCACAGTGATTAACTGTTACGATGACCCGTTCCTCTCTGACCAAAACTAGTTATTTTTGGGAAAGGATATGGCCAGAAATATATGGGGGATGTGGGCAAAACAGCAGGGAATACCCCATAAATAAATGGTGAAAAATATGCCGAGTGACTGAAGGTGTACCGTACACCTGATGCCAAATGTTGATGATTAAGAGCAGTTTTTCCCGCCCATGGGGCCGAGGTTTAACCAAGTTTTTTTTTTTTTGTTTCAAGCGCCATTTTGTAGTGGTCAGTTGACACGTTGCAGGGGTACTCGGAAAAGGGCATAGATTTTCATGTCGAGGTTTTATTCATGCTCTGTGTTAAATTTATGAATCCAGCTATAGTAAGAATTCCAATAATACGATAGATATTTGTGATTTACATAACCATTTTGCATGTCGAATCTTCATCAGGGAATGCATGCTTTACTTTTAATACTGTTGAAAAGTTTTAGTGATTTTTTACGAGACATTCTTGAAGTTGAACCCTTAACGAACGCTGTATTAAAACCCACTTTATCGATATTTTGTTACTGCACATTTTGGTGCAGTTTCTAATGAAATATAATTTCACTAGTTTAATTTCCAGCTTTAAGGTCCTATCCCTTAATTGCTTGCTTCTCGGATAGGGATTTCCAGAAGCAATTCCCCCCAGCGGAATAAACCTATTCCTATACCCTATCTATAATTGAACGTCATCAATCATTTTGAACTTTTATAAAAGGGGTCTCATAGGGTAATTGAAAACAGGAGAGAATAAGTTAATGGGTAATTAAAAAAGAAAATCGACTTCGCTGGAAAAGGTTTCATTACGCCACCCCCATACTGGGTAATGGCTGCCATTATACGTGCGAATGTGTAATTTAATTTACCGAAATCGGAAAAGGTCGAGGGGGTAGGCTTATGCGAATACATTCAAAGCTTCTTGAGATTAATTCCTACCGGAAGTTGATCCCGTATGCGACAATTTCGATTCTTCCTTGGAAAATTAAGCGAAATTTAGCACAAATTCCTGGCAAACTGCCATTTTCCTCAATTCGGACTATACAACAAAAAGCATATTTTCTCAAAAAATACTTTTGGCACAATTCGGAAATGAGCGAAAATAGTAACTGCAGGCAGTTTGGAATGTTTCACAGAATATACGTTTTATGGAAGCCTTTACGACAGTTGTTAGCTTTTGACATCTACAGTACTGAAGCTGCATAAAGCTTCTTTATAAGTAAAGGTGAACCAAGATGGTTTCCGGGCGCCATCTTGGTCGCTTATAGTTTTAATTGCCAAAGAAGAAGAAATGAAAATTGAGGCTATAGGTAGTGGCGTCCTTATGAAAATACAAATGGATCCGTTCATATTCACCAATCGTTTTAAAGATAGGCGGGAGAAGGGGTAAGACAAACTAATCAGATTACGAAATGCTTAAGCAGCGTCTGGAGCATCTTTAATGGAAAAAATATATTCGTGTAAAAACTATGACGAAGAGACGCTGGAGGGGAGGGAATAAAACACGAAACACGTCTCCACTCTCTAGGAAGGGTCTTTTTTGTTCGTCTTTTAAAAATTTAAATCAACTCATAGTTTGGAGCGCGAGTAAATATTGATTATCGATCGCATTTTTGCGCAGCGTGTGTATGGGGCTGCGAATCTTCGATGATGTTGCAGGCCAATGATCCTTTGCGAGGGTGGAAAATGACGTCATCGAGGGGGTTAACGGGGTGCCACTGTGCAAACCAAAGATCACGAGCCGTTAAAATTAGACTTCGCAAACAAACGGTTTGTTTTCTTCCATTGACTTACATGTAGATACGTGTGTGCAATTTGATTTCCCATTTAAATTAAAAATTTTATGATAAATGTGAAAAAAGTTCTAATCATTTTTGTTTGGTCAAGGAAATGGTCATGGTGTAAAAGGGAAATTTATTGGTTAATGTTTTGAGAATTGACCTATGCCATAGCAACTCGATTTCATCTTTGAAATATACAATGTAATTTACATAAAATCTTAATGTCTTTTGGAATAAACATGTCCAGACTATGCAACGCAAGTGTTAATCACGTGCCTTAAACCGAAAGAAGCCATTAATTTACAGGATCATTTATATTCTTCACCTGCCCCATTTTAACAATGGTATTATCCTCATCCTATTTAACAGTTTGGGTGGAAAGTACACATACTGTTTGGGCATGTTATATATGTCTCTATGTGTATACAACTATTTTTCCGCCAAAGCTCAGTAAATTCAATTAAAGGCATACATATGAGTTCTTTCGTTTTAATAATGGATTTCTTGAATCCTCTTTTATTTCTAGCAATTAATCCTTGCAACGCAGGCGGTCGTGATCCTCGCTAGAAATTTTTGTAATTCAGAGAGCATCAAACAAATCATTTCGTTTTTAACAGCTTTGGCTGATTTCACGTCCCACGAACGCTTTAATTTAATTTTAAATCCTTGATTAGTCGACTTAACTGGCATTCTCTCAAGAATTTTTGCCCAGCATTATTAATCAACGAGGCTCTTTTTCACGAACTGCATGGGATGTCAAGCCTGAAAACTTCTTATTAAAATTCCCTACTGATTTTTTTCATTGATGGCGTTAATTTAATATGGAAATTTCGCATCTAATGTGCCTTTTACAAAAGACGTGCCTGTTTATGATTAACACTTGGGGCCACATTCGAAAGTCTATTGTTCAAAACAGTTCCTTTAAATTACGATTCCCGATAATTTTAATTTTGAGCTTAAATAAATGGGGACATTTCGTTTCCTTGTACAATTACATGAATTATCATTAAAATAAGCCTCATACCTGTTAATGCAGCGTTAAAACATTCATGCCCTAACATGTTTATGAACATTTTTGCTAACTTAATTTTTTAACATGTTTATAAATGATTAACAGTTTGAAGAAGTGTTGATTCTTCATTCCTTTTTTCTGTTTTTTCATTAATGAATAAAAGTTGCAGACATCAAAATAAGATAAGGCAGTTATCTTTCTACGTTTTATCGTTACGAAATCTTTGTTTATGGAGCGTTCTGCGTTAAAAATTCCGGAAAGATCCATACTCTAATTTTCTGAAATGTTCTCTTTCAAAGATGAAGCTTTTTATGGGTGACCCTTGAGGAAACCCCTAAATCTTGGTGTAAACGTCATGTGTTGACGTAGATAGCAGACTTTTTTGTAAGCTAACCCAATGATCGACGTAATGGAGCCCGTAAACAGCGTTGAAAGTGTTTCCTCCAATGGCGTTTATCCCAACCGTTTCGATGGCACACATTTGTGAGCGTAGACCGAATGTCTCAAGTGCTCAATCCGCTCTTTTCTCGTCTGGTTTTTCGCGTTCACGCTTCAACCCTGAACTTGAACATGAACTTGAACTGGGATATTGCGAACAGCCAGGCAGTGAAATTGCCATTCCCACCCACCACCAGCTCTCTTGCAAGGCTGTTGTCTAACAGACTCCAGTTGCAAGGACAGAGGTTGGTGGCGTTGTGACCCAGATGACTGAGTTTCGGACGGTCAAAGGGGTAAAGGTCATGGTAATGGTTAAGGAAGTGGCTTCAATGGGACTGGTCGTGCACAGAAACTGAGGAGCTAATGGAGCAGTGGTATTAAAGGGTGACGAACACAATATTTAAGGTTGTTGTTGTTGTTAAGGTGCGTTTACACTATACAGGGTGAGGCATATGTCTGGGTATCTCGAATATGTTCGATATGGCAACAGCTAGGTAAAATCTACTTTCATAGAGTGTCGTGAGAATTCCTGGAATTGCACGTCACTTTCTTGGTGAGTTCAAAGGAAAGTGCATAGGACAATAGTCCAATTACAAAGTTGAAGAGCGTACTAAACTTAGTGTTGGCAAGTTCATTTTATGCATGTATGCAACTTATGCCGTTATTTCTTGGGTACCATGTCAGGTCTCAGTTTAGCTTTTACGCCAAAATTCGTGCACAAACAAAACATGTGCATTCTATGACTATTTATTGCGTATGACATGAAATGGTGCCCAATAAGCCTCAGCCAGCTTTCCCTCAATGCATTCGTACATTGTAAGGTTGCATACCTGAGTATAATTAGCGTGTCAATTGCAGCTTTTCGATTAGTAATTTAATGTCCCAAATTTTACACGCTCTACAATTTTTTAATTGGACTTTTGTCCTATCTTTAATGGTTGACATTTTGGATTCGCACACACTAAGAACTTGACGTGCAATGTCTCACGCATGTTTTCTGGAATCCTCACGTCACTCTCTGGTCAACTATGAAAATGGATTTTACCAATTGAATTTTCGAGAGGCCCAGGCATATGCATTACCCTGTAATAATAAACGTGTTATATTGCTAAGTTATACAACTTTTTTGAAAATGAGAAGAAAAAATGTTATTTAACATCTTGTAGTAATCATGACCTACTTAATCGAGTGGGTGTTATAATATATAACAAGTAATCGTACAAAAGAGTTAAAAACTAATTTGTTATATAACGTTTTGTAATACACAGTGGTGTAAACGTACATTTATCAGCACGTCAATATATTGAAACCTGAAGAAACGCCATTTTGTTGATTGGAAATCTTTGATGCAAGCAATTTCACACAAAGTGTAATGCGTTGACTTGAATACGAATATAAAACTTAAATCTGAAAAGGATGTTAAGAATAGTTAGCGATATGTTTCTGGCCTTATTTTGCACCCTCGTGTGTGAAACACATGAATTCAAGACTTTGGGGACTCGTCTCGGTACTTTTACTTTGTTTTCATTTTTTTTCGCCTTGTTTACACAACTGGATGCCTTGCTTAGGTAACCGTATCGAGTCGGTTGGTCTTGATCTTTGGGCGAGTTGAAAGGGTTAAGTCGGTCATTTTGATTGGTATTTAATTCGTGCTTTTGAGTTGAAATAATTTCATCGCTGTCACGGGGCGCTCAATTTTCCTCACATGGTTGAATTAAACAGCAATCAGTTCCGTCGAAAAATTTCGATTTAGAAAATTAGGTATACGAAAGGCACACGATTAAGACTTATTTTCTAATTATTGCACAACCATTCGTGACGTCCATTATGTATATTTCGCATTAAATTAATTACAAGGTAAGAATTTAAAAAAAAAACCGACCGATTTCCTGCTCTTTCATCGTGATGGCCTTTTTCGTGCGCAAACTCGATGCCTAATTATTGAGTTTATTTTCGCTTTATTATAATCGCTCTGAATCGAACCGCTCATCAGAAAAGGACATTAAAATTTAACAGTGGCAAACGGAATGATGGACTCGGAGGCATATATATATATATATATATTCGAAATTATATACAATGCTCATAATTGTATAATATAAAAGTTCACTAACCTTTTTGTCCATAATTATGGCGAGTAATGCCGAAATCCCAGACACGAGTGTGTGCAGGCCTGGAATTATTGATATTGCAAATGGCCCTCACTTCTCTTATGGAAATGGAACATACTGAAGACGTGTAATTGCGTTTACAAACACTAAAAGATACTCATTCCAACTACTTGTAGATGCGAATGCCTGTAAAAAGAACATTTGTGGAAATAATTGTGCACTACCAAAATAATGTAACTTTGTTGATCTAAACCACATCGTGCAATCGCATTCTCCATGAACAGACTCTCATAGACTGGAGGACAAGACGTAATAAAAATGTTTTCAGCCAAAATTTTATTTTTTTGGTATACATTTTTTGTCAAATTACACTTTGCTTTTTAATTTCTCATATTTTACCAGACACAGTGTAAAATGTAATGCAATAAAGGTAAGCGAGATGCGATGGCTACCTTCACCCTAAATGCCTTATTTCACACTAACTTGAAATGGTGATTGCCATGAAAAACTTTGACTAAACTGGTTGAATCACTGGTAATGAGACTTAGTGTAGCACAACCCGTTGTAATCATATCGTTCATGGATACACTTTTTATTACTCAGCGATGAGCCTTGCTTTTCATGTGCCATGCTTGCTTAATTCAAGATTAATTTGGTGCATTATGTTGTAACATTTTTGACAGATAGTTAGTGTTCTTTAAATGTGCTGAATGTATGATCCCATTGTGAATTTTTTATTTGGGACGTACTTTCGACCTATTGGTGGGTTCAGTTTCCAATTGAGTCTAAAATTCTCCTACACCCCTTCTGATTTAAATTTGTTTAGATTATCCCTTCGCATTCGGTGGCATATAAATTTGTTTACTACGAAATTTAAAACTATGTAATTTATGGGGCTGGAATTATGCATCCGTTGCACTTTCTTCACTGCGTTTTTTTAATTCTCACTGTGCAGTTTTCGAAACAACTTTTTTGCCTAGTTGTAAAGAAAATAATATTAAAGCTCGAGTGGGAGGGAATTAATGTCAGTGGAGCATTTCTTGCATCTAGTTGAAGGCAATTGAAGCTTAAGATGAAAGGAATAATATCTTAAGGGAAATTTTTAGGGGTTTTTATATCCTCAGCTCGCGCTCTATATGACTATGTTTGAAATTCCTGAGCTTTTTTGTATCTTGTCTGTGCGGTGGTAATACGAGGGTGTAATTCAGTCTGTTGATTGTAAATGGCGTGTAGGGGAAATTGTGTGTGCGGGGGTGCCGTCCATGCCCATGGCTACTCATGCGGTCAAAACACCAGGTACACCGTCAACCTTGATGGACGTCTAATTATGGGATTGTTTTAAACAGAGATGTCAGAAAGCTCAACTAAGTGAGAGGAAAAGAGCTTTGTTTTCAATGGGAATTACAGTGTTGAGTCACGAGGATAACACAAATCCACACTGGTCAAGAAACTGGTAAGATAACAAACATTGCAGTCATCAGAAACGCTTGAAACACTAGTTAAAAAACGAGATGAAATATGCTTTCAATGATATTCTTAGGTCATTGGTACTTTTTTGACTATGAGTCGATTTAGCTTGCAGGAATTCAGAATGATCCATATGGCATGCTGTATCGTGGGGTCATCTGGTGACGTTACTGGTTATACCTGTATCATTGTCTTACATTACTTGTACAGATAATGGACGATACCTGCAACGTTTTCTTATGTCTTGACATTTTCACTGCGAATGCACTGAGAAATCAAATTGTTTGTCAGGTCTTGCAAGCCTAAAAGCATGAGGTTAGGGGCGTGGGAGTGCGTCTTGCTTACAAATGATGTTGTTATTAGAAAAACCATATCCTTGCACTTATAATAATTACTCCTGCATTAATGCCGTAAGATAAAGGAGCAACAGTGTTGCTGGGGAAAGTGGTCACACTGGCTAAAAACTGGACATGCACCAGTAAGTCAAATTCTAGGTCAATGATTGCACTTTTAGTGCTTATTACATCGCTGTGTGAACAACAACCAGAAGAGAGAAAGAAAAAAAACATAGTCAAGACAATATCTTTCTCTCTCCTCCTATTTTTTTTTCGTCTAATAATGATGTTGTGTTACCATTTTTATCTCGACTTTTTAATGTGTAAGGCGAGGGAGCGAAAATGTGAATGGTCAGGGTGTTAACAGTGTTGCCAGTGGTGAATGGTTTGGCAAACACGAACTTGATTCTACAGTACATTCAATTAGTTATCATTTAATCGAGGAATTTTGTTATCGTTAATTGCTGTGGTGATAAGACGCTCGTTTGGTGAATTATGCTGATTATTCTTTCATATTTAATTAACATGACAAATAAAATCCAGTTTGCTAAAATTCTGTGTTTTAAATCACTACGTCAAACCAGTTTAATTTCAAAAAAACAAGATGGGATGTTTTTTGGTTGGAACAGCTTGGAATGTGCTTGTTTATTAATAAAATTCTCGATTTTCTTTTCATGAAATTGCAGTAATTGTAACCCAAAGTTTTATACTACACTAAATATTACTAAATTGGTCTTAATGATGTATTACTACGTCACATCACGTTCACTGCAAATAAAATATAAGAACAGCATTAAATTTTAGTTTATCATACATGTATTTTGCTTTTCATTTCCGTTCACAGATGGCACTGCATGCTGTAATTGGATGGTCCATTGGGCATGCACGTTACGCCACCTATTGACTGAAATTAAAACCGCATGATACATATATCGGTTTAACTATCTTCTGTTATTTCGAGTTTTATGTTGACAATAACTGAATTTTTGCTTGACGAATCACGCGTTTTGTGCTGTTTTTTCAAAACCGACTTCATTAAGGCTGAAAATCTTCTGTCCTGTTAAAATGGCTCAGTTTTCTCCAATGCAATCTTAATTTAATGTCTAAGCCTAATCCTCGGAGGAAAAAACCTACTTAATGGCAATATACAACATAAACGTTTTTTAAATCAAGCCTATGGGCTACAATATGAGGGCTGTAAAAAGGATATGGCATGGAGCTGAAAAATTGTATTACCCCCCTCAATCCGGTTCCATGTTTTAATTACAAACATAAAACCATGAAATATGTTACGAGGATGTATGCGTCGGTTACATCGCTATCTTATGTTTCAAGTAAAATGCCATTTTCCCCACTTGCCAATGGCTGACATCGCCCTATCTTCTCTCAGCAGATAGCAATTTTGGCGAGCGAGAGGCATCCAGAGAGGAAATCATGCAGCTTACTTTATGATAGGAATATTTCCTTAGATGCATTATAAAAAATAATGTCCTAATAAGCTGGGCCAATGGATTAAACGAGTTAATTTTCTGAAAATTCTATCTCCGGCTTAATTGCAGTTGATGGAGGCAGGCTGTGATTGGACGACCCGCTGAGATCATTATGGGAAATTGCAGGTGGATTTATGCCCAAATTATTGGCTTCGGCTTCTGCTTTTGGAATTATTTTTTCTGCAAAATGGGGGATGCACCCCGCCTCTTACACCTTTGGCCACATTAAATCTCCCCCGCTTTTAATTGAGATGTCAGAATTGGTTTTCGGCAGCTTTTTCTTGGCCACCCAGCATTCTTTTGGTAGCATCGAAATTTGCTCAATTTAAGGATCCTGAATTCATGGCTATGCATTGCCAAGCTGTGAATAGAAAATTGCTGGTATTGGGTAATCAGTCCTGAGGTCCTGAAAGGCATTGTTTATTTGAAAGAAAATTTTTAGTAATCCTGTTTACATCGCGTTAGGGCTGAATATTTTATTTCATAGTGATTTCGGAAATCTGTTCCAGGCTCTTCGCGATACTTGCATCATTTTATCCTTAATATCTACTAATTCGGTTTGGTAAAGTCACTGGTTCAGTTCCACTTTCAAATTTTTGCAGATTTGGCATGTCCATTTTCATTGGGAAATGGGAAATCCTCATAGAGACCTTGTTAAAGAAGTAGAGGGAAAACAACAACGTGAGTGAGAATAGTGCTAAGGAAGACAATGTACGTGCTTCATGAGTAATAATGAATTTGATAACAAAGTGGCAGATTTCAAAGGCTTGCTATTGAAATCGAGGCAGTACATAGTGCATAGTCCTAGCCATACACTCCATTATTTGGCACTAGGAAAAAAACTGATCTTCAACACCTGTATTTCTCATGTTTTTTATACACATCCGTATAAGTATCGATGATCAACATTCCCATCATCGCAAATTTGCCATCTATTCTTCCATCCCACAATTCAATCGTTCACCCTGGTTGTCTATCCTTTTCAGAGCAGGAATCCCATAAGAACGAATCTGTTAAAACAAGTTCAAGTGCAGCCCTTGAAAATAAATATAAAACAAAATATAAAAAATTGGCCCGAGGGGTCGTCGCGAAGGCCTAACCCGCAATTGTGCTCGCCTATCTATTATATTTGCAGAAAACTTGTTTAGTGCAAGTTAGGAATCAACAGATGTACGAAAACAGGTGATAGCGGAATTGTAGTAAGGCTTTTGGCACGCAGAAAATACAATAAAACAATGGCTTTGCACTGTGGTGAGCAGTCCCATAGTGCTGTTTTTATAAATAAGAAAGATATGAAATGAAGAAAAAAAATAGCATCGTGAATATTATTTTTGCGGGCGTAATTGTAGGGGTTGAAAACTATGGTTTTTACTTGGTCATGTTGCGAAGAAAAGAAAAAGGGGCGACCCCTTAAGAGAGCAAGGGGGTAAATGCCACCGATGTCAATGATAGAAAATTACCACAGAGATGCCAACTATTTCGATGGAATATGAATCAGTGTTCAAGTTTGATTTTTTTTTTCAATTTGTCTCCCTAAATTGCTAAAAATTGACTTTTTGGAATTAATTTTAAAAAATAACAGGTAAATTAGCAAATTAGGATCACTACAATACCGATATTTATTATTAACAGATCAGTTATGAGACTTTGGACGTCATTAAGAAGGTGCGGTTACACTAACGAAACATTTATACAGTAAAACGTTTACAATAACAAAACGTTGTAAGATAACAAATTAGTTAACTCTGTTGTACAACATGTTTTGAAACACCCAATCGGTTGTACAGTACATGTACAGGTCATCAATACATGTACTACAAGATGTTAAGTAAGACTGCTCTGCTCATTTTCAAACAAGTTGTATAACATTGCAATATCACACATTTTGTTATGCACAGGTTATACATGTACATGTGTAGTGTAAACGCACTTTAATGTTCACTAGCCCCTCCTGGATACCTACAAGTACAAGGTTCCTACGGTACACTTGATATCTGGCGAGTCGAGAAGTACTATTGCGCAGTTAACAGGTTTGTGCAATGAAAATGCACAATAATGATGCTTTTTGGTTTCTTACATCGAAATGTTTGCGCATTTGTATTTTTAGCGCCGATTTTGCCATTCCGTGCATTTAAGGTCAAGCCACACGATTTTCAATGTCGTCTCCAACGCAGGTCGTTGGCAGCATAATTGGCTGACCTTGGGCTCGCTTAATTAAGCGCATAAAATGCGCAAAGGTCAGGCAAGGTGCGAATATTAATTAAGTATCAACTCCCTGATGCCCACGATATTTTTATGGAAATGCCAACCATAAATAAAAGCCATTAGAGAGGCGTTGCGTGGCCGCACGTTAACTAATTAACTCAATGCGCGTTAATGAGGGAACCGAAATTTCCGGGCGACCTCAGGTCAGGGATAAACTTTTTATTTTTGCCATATCGAGTTTTGTTGATAATGTGAAACCGGATAACCTTGTTTTAGAAATGAGTATTTTCACACCAAAAACGCGAATTTCTGGACAATTTCCAAAGTGCTAATTTGTATGTGCACCCAAAATTGGGCCTCGATTCATACAGTATGTTGGGTTCGAGAAGTTTTTTTTCCATCGTGCATGGTGCCAAATATGCCGAAAGAGCTGCTCGACTGCCAGATTTTTCCAAGCAGCGTTATTTTAAATGAAGACTTATGTGGAATGTCGACCTAGCTACACTTATTTGTAATCAACCTTTTTCCAAAATTCAGGAGTCATCTTTGATGCTTTCTTTGCAACAGGATATGCGCTATCAAAATGACACCTAGAGATACATGTACATGCAGTAAATGTACGTGTATACTGTACATGTACACTTTTTCATGTGTTGGACCCATCCCAGCGAAAGCTATGACGCAATTCCTCAACTGCTAGGCTTGAAAAAGTTTCCACAAGAAATTTCCGATGGATGAATTACTTTTGAATTTAAAATATGCAAATCTTTGAACCAAATTACGTTTGCCTCAATTATTTATTTGAGTTGATGATTTATTGTGATTTATTGTTAAAGTATGAATTTGGAAAGCATGTAAAATACATGTTGGTATGTTTCAAAACGTTTTTCTTATACCACGTTGCAGGTACATGTATTTCTTGAACAAATTTTTGCAACGGTGTTTGGAATAATGTACTTGTGCATTTACTTCAAATTTCCTTAAGTGCTTGTGATGGTTATGATGCTTGTTTTTAATAATTGTTATTGTTTGACGCTTGTCTGTAGTTTTTAAATTTTTTTCCCTTATTACAGATATATTATTGCTGGGATGGTAAATTAATGCTTCGATAAAGCAACCCGTAAGCTGTAATACGCACCAGTGTGATTATCATTCATGCCCAGGTCCGTTTCCCAAAGTCAAGGTTAGTTAACGCTCATTAAATTTCACCTTCGTAATTTCATTGTTTTCTTCGCCCCACTCGACAAATTAACGTAATTTTTGAAGGCGCTCTCGTGGCTAATTAATTTTTCCTACCATAAATATTAACAAGAATAAAGGCGTTGCACGTACGCTAATTAAGATGATGTCACCGTAAGCCACGCAACACCACCTGTAGCTTAAACGATGTCATTTAACGAAGGTTACCATTTTTGCGTGCGAATTCAATCGTTACTGTTAGCATTACAGGTTTAATTAAGAGGAAAATATTCCGTTAATGATGGGCGTGGCGTCAAGATGACTATCGTGATGTACGCCTGCACTTAGTTATACATATTTCTTGAATTAAAATTGATTAAAGTAAACTGCTTAATTGTCTAGGGTGCAAGGGTTGCACCAATCTGCGATTAGCGTAACCAACTAATCTGTTGTTTTATTTAATGGACAACTTGATTGTTCGCCCATATTACACGAATCACAGTTTGGTCAGTCCATTGCTAACACTGCATTTGCATGACAACTGGATATATGCATATTTTTAGTGTTACAGTACATAATATGCCCAGCTCCGGTTAGATGCTATGTGAAGGTGGGCTTCTCCTAACGGCTCGTAGGCTGGCAGTGATTGCCTGACGGTTGGGCAGCTAAATAAAGAAATTACATACATGTATTTGAAGTCCTTGTAAGTTGTGGGATAGCACAGACGATGTATTAAGCTTCAAAAATATATTCGGGCTTCAGGCATTTATAATGGCTTTGAACTCTTCATTTCATTGGCGTTAACTCGTGCAAGTTTAGTTCTCTTCCTATCTATTTCTCTGACCTAATAGTTTTGAATCTTGCTACATTAATTGATATTGGTGCAGCTCTCATATACATGTAGAACTGTTACAACTTTTTCACATCGTGGCTTTCTATCTTATGGCACTCTACTAGACAAACTCTTTTTTCTTACGACATCTTCCCTGGAAAATAGACTTGGCCATAAAACGTAGGTGTGGCCCAGCAGTCACTTTTAGGAATAATAAAGATATACTAAACGATAGGAACTCAGAATTAATGAATATTTATAATTAATACCAATAATAAATATTAATAGTGACCATAAATAGTTGCATTTTTTGACACCTTAATTGTCAGACCAGAAACCGGACTGGAGAGCAACATGTTAACAGAGCTTGACTTAACCTGCTTTTTAGCCTTTAATGGGTCGTGTGATTAAAACTTGAGTACGAGCTTTTAACTTCGGCCCATGATGCCTCGGGCGTCGCGTCGTTATGTTATCTCCGTATAACAAGCACGAGAACTTTTATCTCGCATATTGTGCAAGAATTTAAGATGAAGACTATAAAGTTGAACTTTTACTCGTATTTGTGATTAAGGTGCTGAGTACAGTGAAACCTCTCTATGTGGGTCACCTATGGTGCATTTTGAAAATGTTCCAGTTAGTTTATTAAGTTTTTGACAAATACGTAATGGTACAGTATACATGTATATACACTACATATCATCGGTTTCAATTTGTCTGAACAGTGGTACATGAGACACTCGAGATATGGAGTCACTTACAGGGGTTAGCCCTCACGTTAACTCTGTGGCACACGTTCGGTGCAAAGAAAAACTGTTCTACATGATGGGGTGGCACACTTATAAAGGTGTCCCACAAGAGGAGCTTCACTGAATTTACTCATAACCCACAAGCTCTAAACGCTAGTCATAGTTATGTAGCAATTACATATAGTGTCGTTAATTCTGCTACATAAGAATGTCGAAATAATGCAATGCACTTTAATTAGTCCAATTCACCATTCTTCTAACTGCCCATAAACATGTATTTGTACATGTACATGTACTAGTTTTTTCTATGACAAGGAATTCCAGTGACCTTTGCATTGTGTTTGTAGTGAGTTTGCTGGAACATTAAATAGTTGAAGTTGTTTCGTGTTCATGATCATAAGGCTGTATAGTGCTGAGAGGTGGCGCCACGTGACTCTTGTAACAGGCATATACATGGAGACTTTCCCAAATCGTTTCCATTTTGGTTCAAATAAGAACTGTTTCCTAGTTTAATAAGTGGTCGTGATCTCGTATGCCCGCAGCTTTTTGGGTTTTATTTTTTGGAGTCCTTTTGGGCCATTTACCCGTGCAGCGTTGATGGCGTTTTAAAAAGTGATGCAACAATCTTGATGGAGAAACGAGTGCCGGCTTCATAAATTAGCCAGCTCGTTTACGTACGACTCTGTGCCTATAACATTACGCCTGATTTATACCTTGTAAAGTAGTTTCTTAATTGTTTTCTTTTTTCACCTCGCCCACCTTCTTTAATGGCCCGACCACATTGAAGAGCTGCATTGCAAATTGGCTGGCAGGGCAACCATTTCGCGAATTTAATAATTTACACCGAAGAAAAACGTGTAAAAAAGTTGGCATTGGTGGGCGACCCTCGTTAAACCCTTTATTTCACTCTTTCGGTGCTTACAATGGACGTAATTTTGTAAATTGTATCAAGTAACGAACTGTTGGAATGCAAATTTTATTCGGTCATGCCATAAAAGCAGCATGTGAATAAAATCATGTTCGACTTTGCCAGACAATTTTTATTTCAGAATTACGTTAGAGTTACAGTATGTGGCCTGATATCTTTCCAACCCAAAATTTGTTCTCTGTAGGTGTGGCATTTACTTTACATTTTCATCCTTGCGATTTTCCTCAATTTTTTTCGCTCTCTTTGGGCCTGCTATTTGATTATTCATCTACAAAGACAGTTTAAGGAAGGCTCGCGTTTTAGTTTTGTCACGTCTGTCTGCCAAACACTGTTCAATATAATTTCTGTATTTTTGACGTTGGATGTTGACGTGATGTTGCTGAAGGGGAGATTATCGCCATAAGACGCCATTTTGGAAATTACTGATATCGATTTTCAACTTATCCTTCGCGTCATAAGCTGGGAGCGTCGTATTATAATTAGTTGATTTTCTTAGTCTTAATAACGTTAATGATGCACCAGTTTGTGCCAATAAACCCGGGTCCGTGTCTATCTAGGAAATGCCTAATTAATACAGACTGATGATCGTGAGGGGACAGAGTTGGTATTAATGGCTGCTCTGCTAATGATCAGTGCAGCTGTGCAACGGGTCTTGATCAACCCAACTAACCCTGAAGACGCGCTCTTGGGGCACTTCTTCTCTGCCTTTTAATGCAATTAAGCCATGCACAAAATTAATGTAATATGCCATGTCCCAGGAATGCCGTTATATCACGTTTTATACCACAGGATGTAGCTGGGGTTTGTGATAGGGTATCCATATGAAGGATATAAAATTGGAACGTATATGCAGCTTAGCAGTCTGAGGATGTATACGATTCTGACATTGCTGTCCTTGTTGACGAAATGTTGTATCACATCATAGTATCATACAAGTACAAGTATACTAGCCCCACATTGTTAACCGCAGGGAATCTGCTGGTTCAAGGGTCACCCAATCTCAGATGAATTGCTGTTTGCACCTGGACATCCGCTGGTGATGCAATGTCAAAATACAATTTAAGATGACATTTCTTGTGAGCATTGTATTCAATACAATTGCCTTTGTTTTAAACTGCATATCGAATAATTTAACTGCTTTACCACGTTTCGGTTTTGTCATATCAGGCATTTTTTTTTTCATAAATTATTTATGGAATGCATGCCACCTTTTTAAGCTAATTTCAAGATTTTTTGAAAACCCCAAACTTTTGATACATTCCTGCATGCTACTGTACAGAAGCTAGGAAAGGAAGTTGTTGGTAGAGAAGAGCAAAAATAGACTTCATATTTTTTTTCTATATTATGCGCTCTGTATATTTACTATAAATGACTCATAACAGTTACGTGGCTAATAATATTCTCTCACTGGCTTTATATAAAGGTTATGCCTTGAACAGTTTCACCTTGAATTTTTTTTATCATATTTGGCTAGTTTTCTTGATATTAAAACCTCATGTTTTACCGATTTGATTGCACCGAAGCACTCCATGCTTAAAATATGAGTCTAGACATGAAAGGTGATTGGAAAATTACAATGATTATCGTCGCGTTTTGTTTAATAACTTTTGTTTCAAAATTGCAAAAGGAAGTTAATATGCAATTATTAGACGCAATGGACGAATAGAAATCACGATAGTTTTCTAAGCTTATAATTCTTACGTGTTTTTAAACGCTGTTTGGTGAAACGACGTTAGCAGCTTTTTTAATGTGTTTAATTAGACGGTGCTGATTGCAGGTTTCATTGTGCAGAGTCTATTTCGAGCCAATTTCCTCCAACATTTAATTCACGGTTGTCCATTGTTTGATGGGTCTGAATTAGCAATTTCAAGTTTCGGAAAGCGATTAATAATATTGATGTTACGAATATACTGTATGCAGTAAGAAACTACAACAGCACAAAGCTGTACCCCATAAAGTGAATTTTCTCTTTTGCAATTTTCAAATTGGGTATCCAAAATGACCAACATTGTTATCACATTAAATTTACCGGCAAGACATAAGGCAAAACGTCAATCAGAACAGGTAGAAATGTTTGCTGCAACATCATAGTAGTTCGCTCACAATTAACATTTATGTTAATTGTAAAAGTAATTCAGATAGGTAATAAACATTTTAAGGTGTTTTATGGTGCATTTAGCATGTTATTAATTTTTTTTTAGAAAACATTCAAACATTGTAATAATTGTAACAGATTTGATCTGTTTATTCTGGCAATGTTTTACACATGTTTCACACGTATTTACATGATTGGGTGAAGTTGATAAGGCGTCGTGTAGTCATAACATTCGTGAATAAGGTACTTGACCTGTTGAATAAGCGAGGACTGTCTGTGTAAATGTTGTTGCAGAAAAAAAGTCGGCGTGACGTCATTGTTAAACTGCACTTTTGGCAGCGGAATTTTTGGTGCTTTTCCAAGCACGCATCAAGCGTTTAAGACGATATCTAAGGGAGAAAAGTAAACCAAAAACATTAGAAGAACATCGTTTTTAATTGAAATTTTTATCTGTCAACACCTTCGCATACGATATACGCTTTCTCCTCGGTGATGGGATGGGCGTACGCTGAAAATATCCCCAAAATAAGCCACGCTTTTATGTCAATAACACATTTTTTATCCATACGTAGGTGACTTTAAATGTATCCATTACTAAACCAGGTCCAAGTTTTCCCCAAAAAGTCATAAAATAAGCAGCTACTAAATTTAGCAGCGAAAATACCGCGCTCCTTGGAAACTTAAAAGCGCATTGCCTTCGTCTTTTAAAAGCGGTTTATATACAGATCTTTTCATAAAAAATGATGCAGCATTTCATTTTTGTGAAATAAGATAAACATCACATGCAAGCCACAGTGCTTATAGCATTTTTTTCCCAAATACTGTATGAGGGAAATGAAGCTCGTGCAGAACAAAATATTCATTTTAAAACATTTTTATTTCTAAATTTTTCCTTTCGAATTTAGAAATAATTTGTATTATTCGCCGATTAATTTAAGACAGCTTTCAGATACACGTGTCACGCATTGTGTATATTGCAAAATTCTGATCAAACTGCGTAGGCCTGCGATTAAATTTAAATACCGATAATGTAAACTGAGCTTTATTTTATGGTTAAAAGGTTGATTGATATACCAGTTAATGAGCAGTAATCTGCAATTGTTGATCGTACAGAATGTGCCAACATTAAATAGAAAAGTAATTTAGTATAATAATTATTGATCTAGCTGGTTGACAATTTAAAATTCCCTCTATCTGGGGAATAGTTGTGGCATTTCAGCGATAGATGGCGTTAGTTTCAGTGGGCAGTCTTTATGTAACTTGCGTCCTTATTTTTTTATTTCACTCTGAGCATTTGGGTCTTTAAGCAATCCTCCATTGAAACTGCAAATTTGCATTTTATCCAGTGCGGGAGCTCATGAATTGGGTCCGGCACAAGGTACCAATTGTCCATTTTCACGGAAATATCAAATGGCATCTAAGCTTATGAATTTGTCATTTTTTTTTAAAATTTGACGCAAATGATTCGATATGATCATATCTCTGCCTTTGTAAAGCCATTTTTTCGATGTGGGATTGCTTAGGTAACATAAAACATTTCTGAAACTACCTGAGTCGTGTTAATTTGCTTAAATTTGTGGACATGCCCAAGGGTCCCAAAGTGACCCCCTGCCATAATTCTTTCCTTCCGCGGTCAATGATTGCCGTCTGTTCGATTGCTTGTAAATTGGGTAAAGGGTGGTAGCTGACCAGAACTGACCATTGTCCATCACTCGCCGCGATAACGTTTTATCGTTTTGATAGGAGCGGAAGTGGCGCTGGCATAGTTCATTCAATTAACAGAGGTTAGTTAAGATCCTTATGGGAGTAGTGGGCACTGCAAGAGAGACGCTTGACCAACTGCCCAGGGGTCAACTCTCTCAGGAACAGTAAACGACTAATGAAGCATGTAGCCTCTACACATAGGCCAGTGAGGTTGCGAAACGAGTAGTCTGCTGAGGGTGCTAATGGGAAGGGGTCAGTTTAGGGTAACAAAATGAAAATGCAGGTAAAAATGTCTGGGCCACCGCTTGACCACCCCTTGAGCCATTCAAGACGCGAGTTTGTCACGGTGCCTCTGGGGCCATTGGACTCAAAATAGACGGAAAGGGGCTAGTTTTGTGAATAGACCAAAGACCAATATCTTACCGTTGCATCTGACCACGCAGTGACCACTCCTCCTTGTCCCAGCTGGACACAGGTGAAAGGCATTTATGTTTTGTTCATTAATCCAGGGTTTTTAAAAGTGCTGTGGGAATTACCTTCTGGCGTTGTGAGGAGGAATGCATTCTTTTCACTGGTGGTTTTTAAAAGACAAGGTATTTTGCACCGATCGCCAATGTCCATTTGTGTATACACGTAGTTGCGGAAAGACTGATTTTGCTACCATTTCTATTCAGGGCGTCGTGAAAGACGAACCTTAACTAAGCTCCTTTTGTCCCAGAAAGAGAAATTTGGGAGAAAAACATAAACCATTTGTTGTTTATTAGTTCAGAGCCCCAATACCTTTCACTTTAAGCTGGACAAGATCCAGGGCATTCCAAAAACTTGAAATATGCGTAACTCCTTGAAATGTAAGGAATAAAAATGTTCATTTGTGCTATTTGAATGGGCACTAACTAACTAGCCCATAGGAATTGTGAGATTACATAATGGTCGGAATTTAAGGAGACAGCATGTTTAACACAGGCACCCTCTGTAGCAAATTTGAGACTGGGATTTAACTTACCAGAAATTTAAAATGCGGTCAACTTGTAAATCAGAATAACTTTAAAAGTTGTTCTTTTTAGTACTTTTTTTAAACGTACATATGACTATTTATTGGAAATGCATAAGTTATATACGCTCGTCCCCAAGGCCTTACGTGTTCAATTCTTTTTGAATCACCCTGTATATTCGATGAATCCTTTCAGGTTTATTTGGTCCCAAAAGTATACTCAGTAAGAGCGAAAAACGATAGTTTTTTTATTCCTATCTATTCTAGGGACCTTCATAAATTATTCGTGGAAAGATTTCATAAATCCAGAGCTAATTATTTTTCATCATTCTGACTTTTCTGCATCTACAGTGTACATTCTACAACATTTCGACCTTACGTTGATGTTTTTCCTCGTAATTTTCTTCCCGAAGCTGGCCATGGGCTTGACCAATTTACCCTCTTTTTCCCCCCGCTGACCCCCGGTGTTTCTTTTGTCGTAAGCGAGAAAGTTGGAGAGATTTATTAAAGGGTTTTGGCTTAGGGTTAATGAAAAAATGGCAAGGTAATGGCTAACCCCTTGATGACTGCTCATTCGTCAAGATTATACGAGTGCTTTTTAAATGCTAAGTCATTTCTTGAGAGACGAACTCGGACTGCGTTGACCCCTGGCCATCGTAGCCTTGACCTTTGCGAGCAAGAGGCCCACGATGGGCGAACCTTTACCTGCCTGCACCAAATCCATTTTAGTTTTCTTCGGTGTTCGCCATAGAAATCATCAGTTGATCATTGTTTTGCTGCCCCCACCCTTTCTCTCATCCCCCTTCATCGATGGCTGTTGTCGACGGATTTGTGTCCAAAAATGCGCGACCCCTGACCACTTTGTCCTGATTTTAGATACTATGGGGTCTTGCTCCTTGTCTCGGACTCGCCCTTTTTCATCCCCTAAAAACTCCTTCCGACTATTTATTCGGTCAGAACAGCTGTAAATGGGAAAAACGGCAGTTTCCCAGGGAGATCGACTTTCATATTGCTAGGGAATTCAGTGAACGAGACGCACGGACAAGTGGTCAGACTTGGTCAGTATACGGTCAAGAGTATGTGTATTGCACAATGACTGGAATAGCCCAACAGGTAGTTACCAGTTGGCTGTGCAGATGGCAGCACTCTTTGCAGATTTGGGCAGCAAAGGTGTCTCCCCATCTACACTTTATACCATTTAGGTAAGGGAAATGATTTCCTACTCTCTAACCATGCTCGTCCATTCGTGTAAATTTCTTTAATGCTCAACGAATAAATCGGAAATTTCTTTGTTTCGCCTTTGAGGCTACATGGTTCCCACTTTCTTGAAAGTCAGGGAATGTCAGAAAATTCGTCGAAATGTAATTGATTAGTCATAAATTTGTTTGCAAAAGTCAAGACAAAATCCATCATTTTTCTTGTTTTTATAAGAAAATGTAGGGGAACGACTCAAACGTTATCAGGGAATGTCAGGAAAATCGACTTGAGAACTTGAGTGGAGACTCTGGGCTAGGACAAAGTCACTTTGAAAATATGACTGCAATTTATAAAATATCGGTTAGGAAACATTTTCTATGATGGGTTGAACTTATCCAAATTATTCTCGTATATCTATTTGTGTTTTCTCTGATTAAAATACTGTCTAATCACAGTTACGTTTGGTGCAAGCCGCCATTGTTTTTCGTTTTCCCTTTGGGAAATAACCCAAGCCTCGAAAAGCCTAATCTGTGTCTGTTGGCGTTAATAAGCCCGGTTAATTTATTTTTATATCGTGATGGACATTGGCGGTTTTTCGTTTCATGGGTGGCATTTGCCCCGCAGAATAACGATGGTTTAAAGAAATTCTTGCTATAAACAAAGATAATCTCTGATATAGCGTTTGAAGGTGGTGGTTTTTTCATGTATAGATTAAAAACGAGATTTGCAAGTCCACTCCCCTATGGATCCGTATATAACAAGCTCATTTTTTAATTTTTTTTTTTTTTTTGCTCGAGTTTTTAGGCAGGTACATAACCATCGCAAATCGAAAACATTCTCTCAGCAGATTGTTTTATACGTCTCATCTTCTGAATTTTAATCGGGGTTTCGTTGCTGTTTTTGGCATAATTTTTGCTAATCCATTTGTGATGCATTCTTCCCTACCCTTCAATTGGTCGAAATCAACAGGTTCCCCCTTACCATAGCGGATTAACCTCCCCAAGATGACGTGTTTTATATGGCGGTCGAGTGGTTATTAATTGCCCCTTGATAACCAAACCAGGTGGGGAAAAGCCCTCAAATCACCGGACCTCACTCGTGTGGTCTTTAAAAACCCTCAACATTTCAGCATAAATGTGTTTAATTTCGATACTCTATGTCACTTCTCGTGCTTATGAATGTTATGGGTAAAAGTGGCGCCCTCTTGTCGTGGTCAAGCACGTTTATCTGATCAGCACAATCCGATGAAATTACGACTGATGAAACTGAACCCATGCATGAAAACGCTAGTCTTGTGTCGAAACATTCGCTGTATCAGAAACACATGATCATGTTTTTGTTTAAAATCGAAACTCTTGAAAACACTACAGAAAAATTTTGTTTCACCATCTTTGGTTTTAGATCAAAAAGCCATGCATGATTACAATGGATACTTCGTAAGTAAGCTAATTGATCCTTTGCTTCATAGATCCGGGTTTCATCATTGGGTTCAACTGGCTTCACCTGTTCACCATTAGACGAACAATATGAGTGATTGCAATTTTCAAACGAATAATGAAGCCAAATCGCAATTGGTTACTACTTAAGTACTGATGGATCAGTCATCTAACTCAGAAATATGCAACTGAAGTAGTTAACCCCAATTAAATGTTTTGAGTTGATCTAAATGTCAGAGGGTCTCAAAAAAACATGCTTATAACAATCCTTTTGCAGATTAGTCCTACTTCAATCTAGATTTCTTGCCTAACCAAATATAGAAATGTTGTTGGAATGAATTGCATTTTAAAAGTGAGGCGAGAGAGAGAGACACGAACTATATATAGTTTTTATGGCCTCTGTAGGACTAGAAAATGTCAAAAATACAAGCTGCATATTAAATTGCATCAGCATTTGACTTTCGTAACGCATCCCCCCATCAATAGACCTCCAAGTTACAAAATGGCCCCTGCTGAGCATTTCCTGTATGGCTGATCAACTGATTTTATGGCGTGAATTTCATACTTTTTTTCTGTCCTCGTCTTTATAGTTTATGCGAAAATTTGCACGTTGAACATCAACAAGCATATCAAATAGGATTTATGTATATTTAAAAGGGAAGGGGACGGGGGAAGACCCTACTCGGATTCTGACCCTTGGGCAACTGTTTGGAGGTTGGGGGATTCACGGTTTCTTACCTGAACAGGTGAGCCGTAAAACTCATTTGAACATGCCTGACCATCATTTTTGTAAAACTTATAAGCTTCGATGAACTTTCACTTGGAATTTTGGTGTTCAAATTTCCTGGAGTTTTTCTTGGTAACTGAATTTGAGCACTTTTTATGGGATTTGATGCATAGGAGGTTTTAGAAATACGAGTTTATGGTAAAGAAAACATGATAAAAATACTTCGATTGCCACCTGAATACTACTTGGCTTTTGATTTGACAGTCAGTTTATAGTTTAACATTGGAAATGGGGACAATTTTTCATTGATCCTGAATATACACATTTTATTAAAGGATTCTCCCGCTAGTTCCGGTTATTCTAATAGAGATAGCCATGTGATTTTATAAGTTCAACTTTTAATTTTGTAAAATAACTTCTTTTTTAAAAAAATTAACTTGGGGTCGATATCGACAGTCCAAATGATGGCGAGCATTTCACGCGAATTTGAATTTAGTTTAATCTAGAAAACAAGAAAAATGAAGCCCTAATTTTAGAGAAAAATCTCGGGAATCCTTTATTTTTGTGAAAATTCCTTCGAAAAATACATTGAGGATCTGTAAAATATTGTAGTTAAATTATGAAATACTAAAGGATATTTGAGGTTTACTACAAAACCACTATTATTAGGATCCTTGCCCTAAATTGTATACACAGGTAAAACATCCTCCGTAAACAAAACCAACAAAAAACCAAGCAATTAGTACAGTTAGAGATCAAAATCCACCTGGTCCCTTCCCGCGGTGAAACTTAACAATTTCAGTTATTAATTTTTGACAGTACTAGTTTTGTTTAATCTGCAATTGAATGTTAAAACTGATTTTACATGTAGAGCTCCCCCTATGTGCATTTTTTTCAGTATTGGGCTATTGGCAAGTCGACTTAACAATTTTTAACTATGGACGTATGCCGTTTCATATCGTCTTCTAAACAAACCGACTATAAAACAAGTATCCAAAAACATAACATTTTGTTTTACGGCCATCGGATTTGTTTGAGGATGGTTTATGATAGCCATAAAAACAAAAAGAAGAAATAAATGCTAAAGGGAAAATGGGGGAGGAATATAAGAGAGGTGTGCAATAGTAATTAGAACCTTCAAATACACCAAAACCCATCAACTTGAGTAATAACCCCCAACCCCCACCTTTTTGGGGTTACCTGTTCAATTAATGTTTTGTATCTCAGTTGAGAAAATTACAAACACTCCAAGATTTCGAAAATTGAATTAAGAGATAATGTGATTTGAGGTGAAGAGGGCTTATGTAGGGGAGTCATAAACGAGTCCTTGTGCCTAAAAACCCGGATAATACATTGTTTAATTACCTTATGGACCTTGAACGTCTTGGTTTATTTGTATGTCACCAAATGTATGTGTAGGTAGAATGTATATGTATTAGGAATCATCAAGCGAAATTGTACACCGCCGAGTATATGTCATACAAAATGATTTTAAGACACACTGTACAGTACAGAAACAAATTAATTTCTTGACATTTTTTCACTTGTGGTATATTTAGACACCCTGTAAATCGAAAATAATTGAAAACTTGTATGTTTGCAACCGAATCATATTACTTCCCACATGTAATGGTAATGCATTTAGAAATACATGTACATTATAAGACATGTATTGGAAAATACATTTAAAATGTCTGTACATTGAGTCAAATTACTTTCAAACTGCATTTCCGAATGCACTTTAAAATCTGTTTTAAGCAGTTTGTAATGCGTTATGGAATGCATATTGCAATGTATTATGTATGCTAAAACTGTGTAATGCACACATGTAATGTAGTTAGTGTGTATTGACGAATATGTTGTGTAAAACGCAGTGTATTCAGTTTGTATTGAAAAATTAAAAAATGTCAAAAGCCTCGCTATATTTTATAATTTCAAGTTTTAAAAATCCTTATTCTGAATTTTAAAAAAATATGCAATAAATAAATTAGAACTGGTAATGAAATAGTTTAAAATTTATTCAATTCAGAGAAATATTACTAAATATATTTCGTGTTGCGATAAAAACGACCAATGAATTTGCAATATATTTTTGCAATTCGAAATGCATTTGAAATGCATTTCATTTTCATGTGGGTTTCATAATATTGCACTCAAATATAGTGCAAAAAATTGTCACCAGATGGCGGTAAACTAAAGATGACTTTTCCGAAATGCCCTTCATGAACTTGCATTAACCTTTACTGAAAAGAGGCAGAAGCGTCATGAATGTGCCCTAGGGCAAAACGACCCTCCTTTACCAACACACTATTGTTATGCTAACTAAAAAAAGTGAGGGACGCATTGAACAAGCGTGCTTTTGTCAACATACAGAGGGTCTACCCTAGATGGCAGCACTGGTTTCATAGTCTAATGTTTTTGTACCTATGACGTTCGAATGTTCGAGGTTTTTGCTTTCGTAACTATGCATGTCCGCCAACTTTACGAAGTCAACACATTTTAATTATGGACGTGCATGTATGGCATTTAGACTGACTGAAATAATCGCCTCAATCCTTTGCCTTGCCAAGATTTTCCCATTTCTTGAAAGTATTTTCATTGAGATTTTAAACCTAAAAACAAAGTCGCCTGGCTTAACCCACAGTTCCATCTCAAGTAGGTTCCGTGACTCGTGATGGTTTCGGTGACATTCGCCCTTGGACGAATGACGTCACAAGTGGTGGATTCGCGTGACATACAGGGTGTTTGCTCGGCGTTTTTAAACACCTGCACATAAAAGCCTGGTCCAACCCTAGTTGATTATTAGGCAGATTTTGGTTGCAGCGATTGACGCGCTTCTTGGTGGAGGAGTGGCGCTGGTGTCATTGGGGCTGTAATTAGAATAATTACGATTCCCAGTGCGTCATCCGTGTAGCATTATAATTATACGCTCTGTGCCTCAACATTTCTAATATTTGACCGGCGTAACGTGCTTTACGTGCTCAGCCAACTCATGCGTTTTATTGGCTTTAATTAAAGCCGCGCTGGACGCTGACAGGGCTCTTGTCATGCAGAATATTTAGTTTTATACGAGACCTGCAATTAACTTATGACGAGCTGCACCGCTCTGATCGTCGATTAGAGCAGGTTTTTAACCTTGGAAATGGGCACGTTAGAGACATTTATAATGCTCTTGTAACTTAATGTTGAAAGTGCACTAGAACGGATAAATTTGTTGAAAATCTGATTGTTAAATGTACTACATGTATTGCACTTATGTATTGTAGCCTTACTTTTTGTTATTCATTTATAGCGTTTTCTTAATAATTTCCCCCCATCGAGTAATTTACCTTGACTGGAGTTGCAAGTTATTAATGGAAAAACGTTGGATCAGTCCTTAAAACTAACCAGAGTTTAATTGGTGCAACCGGCTATTTTTCTTCGTCAGATAATTAAAGGATTGCATTATGGATTTTCAACATGTGATCAAGTTACGAGTTTCATATTCAGTATATGATACTTTTTCCTCAGTTTTGACCGATCAATAAACCTGACCAGCTGAATAGCCGCTAGATGGCAGCACGCGATAAGGCAAGCAGGTCGGCATCCGTTTTCATGGTCAAGAGATTCTAATGGCGGACAGTCGTGGTCAAGCCACCTGTCTACCTTACATTTAGTTTGTGGACTTGGTTTTTTTCGGAAAAGCAAAGATTGGTGCTTATTTCCGAGGTACAATGGAAAATTCTGCTAATTTCTGACGTGTTATTGACTGGTGGATGTTGATAGTTCTTGGAAATTCCGGTAAATGCAAGCAAACCATATTTCAGAAAGTTTCATTTGAAAAGTTGTGTGTGTGCTCTACAGATGGTCTTTTTAGGCATTCTGAGAAGTTCCAATACACTAAATGCTGCTGTAAAAATATTATGGTTTCTTCGCACGTGTTGCGTTTAAAAGTGTTTTATGTTTATTTTTTTACTAACATATTGAAACATTGATCTTAAATCTACGGAGGTATTGCATATGAAAGTATAACTAATGATAACAATAAATACATGAATGAAATAATATAGCACTCAAGCTGCATTTAATTTAAAGCATGCAATTTTGGGAGGAAAAAATGTAGGTCTTTTGCAAAAAAGAATATCTGATGAGTCCCTGTTTGGCTTCTTCGCGGTCAACGCGCCGTTCACGTTGACTTTCCAAAATAGCCGGTGGTCAAGCAGATGTCCGACGCTTGTTTACACTGGACTTTTCTCTATTGTCCACTCTCGCAAGTTCAGTCCAGCGTGCAATTGAGGCTTTCACCTAAACGCCACCAGGGTACACGAAGCACGTGCCTGCAGGGTACAAAATAGCCACTGAAAACAATTGAAATAGCGTTGACTATTGGTTGTCAATTTGTCTGCACGATGCCATTTCTAATCGCACAACTGACCGTTGGATGTGTCACTGTCCATCCCCCATATTCAAGCCCCACTCTCTTGTATATCTCGATGAAAAGCGTGGCTAATTTATGCATTTTGGCCACTGGCCATGCTCCACACATTTGCATGATTATGGAAAATTGATGTACGAAAAGGGGGTTCGTTAATTAATAATTGGTAGCGGGCTTGGGAACAAAGGGACGTAGGGGCAAGAATATAGTGGAAAAATCGATGATTTTCGATCGCACGCTTTGTCCACGAGGGTGCTGGACAGTCCAGCTGGTCATGCGAACTGGGCATCAATTCAGAAACAAGTGCTGGATTCTGTCCACGCGTCTGGTTAGTTGTTGCTATACCATTTACATCAAGAACATTTTCCAGTCCCAGAGTGGTCATGTCAACACTGCATCATTGCAACCAACTCAAATTTGATGGCCCACTGAATTGGAGTTTGTGTCAATAAGCGATTGCAAATTAAAAACTGTGATTTGCGAAAGTACATGTATACGTTTGGCAGCTTGGCGTTGAAGTACATGTATAAGTTTGACATCTAAAGTTTCCCTTTGCCTCAGTCAATGCCTGGATTTTGTTTTTCTAATTGGGGTTTGTCTCGGCATGAGCTTACAGAAAGTCACCTACAGTATGTCCATGTATACAAGTATGTATTATACTGATGACATACCAAACGAAAATCTAGTTTTACAAAGTAGATAAAGGCGAAAACTACGATTAGGTGTGTTGTATTGTCCATTCGGTAGTTTTCTACAGTGTTGTTAGGACTTGCAACGACAATCCATGCAGAAACCGTCAAAGCAGTCTGTTACCTTAATATAAAATACCAAAGTGGTACATGTAAGTCACCACGTTTATTTACGAAATTTTTTAATTATCGCGTTTTTCCTTGGTAAAACCTATGTAATACACGCAAAGAGATACGCAGCTCACGTCTTCCAAACATGTCGTTGACATGTAGCCAGCCACATGCAAAATTCGATAGCTTGTAAACTCGCAGTACTTCAAAGTGTTTAGCCACACCTTTTTGTGGAAGTGTGACATTTTCTCCAAAAAACCGCTCATTTCAGTAACCAGTGATGTGCAAGTCGATTGCATGTGCCAAAACACTTTCACCAGGACGCACGGACAGCCTTAACGAGCCGTTAGGCGTTAATCGATGATTAAATGGAGAATGGGCCCTCAGTGCTCAGTGCCCCCATTCTGTCATCCTGGAGAAAGGCGCCTGCATCACCGGGAAAAGTACGGAGCTCCCGAGGCGCCTCCGCCGCACGCGTCTCGGCGCGTGTGCCCACGATGCCTCCGTCCGCCCGAAACACTGGAGCAGCTAAATTTTTTTTAATGTCCAATTATTCTAGCGCTCATAAATCTATAGCCGGTTTTGCGTGGCATCCGCTTGGGGGCCCCTCGTCTGCTGCGCGAAGCGGCGCTCCGCCTCCCCGCCCCGGCCAACCATTTGCATATGTAAATGCGACCAATGAAAACGTGCGCCTGCCTCCTGCCCCCGATGTCATCATTACATTTTAATTCCTGGCCATGGTAATTAGGTTAGGAAGCGACGCAGCCGAATAGCGAAATCTAGCCGAGCCGAAGCGCCGTTGATTGGCTGCGCACGTGAAAAAGCCGCGGACGAGAGCGTCGTTTGTTCCTAACGTGGCACCCGCCACTGGTGGCAGCGAAAACACAGACGCTAATTAATTTCGCGGAAAACAAGACTCCGTACCCAAAAAACTAGCCCATGCTCTGACACGGGCCGGACGGTAGCTACGCTGAACCGAACTAACAACAGGGCACCCGGTACGTGAACGCTTTCGGACAGTTTGTGCACTTTTTGGAATTGTTGATGGAACGGTTTTGGACATGGAATGATTTTGCCCGGATCTGTGACTCGTTGAAAACCGATGGTGTGAACTTTGTCGAAGATTTGGTGCGGTTGGGTCAAAATACGCGCACGGTTTCACCGGTACCAACCTGAAAACGTCACATTCGCTGTTGCACTATTTCACGTTCACTAATTGCTCTATTTTGAGTGCGTTTTCGCCGAATGTCAACTCCACGGACCATGCCCGATGTCACCCAATGACGTCAGACCTGATTGACTAAGGTTCTTCGAACTAAGGTCCTGCTCGAAATTCGGTGAATTTCTGACTTGCCAACAGCTGGGAACTATCGTAGGGGCCGAATTTGGCACATTTCGGGGGTCTCCAATAGTGCCCGGGTGCAGAGCCCCGACGATCCGCGACGCCATCTGGCCACTCGCGAATTAATTAGGGACAGGCTAGCGGTCGTCATGCAAATAGTCTGATTGGATACAGCGAGGCAGTTAGCTCGCTACTCGATAGCGACGCCAACGTCGCTTTTTTCACCCAGCAGCTGCGACCGAGCACGGCGGATCGACTGAAAGTGTCGCCGCCCAGCAGCCACCGTCGGCGGCAGGGAATCTGACAGCAAACCGTTCTCTTCGAGACCAGCCGACTGAGCCGAGCCCGGCCTCGAGCGGATAGCTGCGCCGCCTGCCCCGCGCTCGTCTCCCGCCAGAACCGTGCTGGATATTCGCGGGATTGTCTCGATCGGTGTTCGCTCGCTTTACCTGGATTTAATCAACGCGGATTGGCGTTTTTACTTGGATTTAACCCGACTTTAACGGCTCGTCAAGGGCGACAACAGGTGAGTTTTACTTTCACCCCTTTCAAAGGTTGATTGGGGGGCTCTGGCGTTCCATTTGGCCCCCGCCAATTGCTGCTTTGTTTGGCCGACGATGACCGATGCTGAGCCCGCTGCTGGTCACCGTCGTTTCCCCGCGAATTAACGTGGATGTCATCGTGACTTGAGTTAAAACTTAACCGAAGTTACTACGCTGGTAACGATGGCAGTTGACCACTGGCTGAGTCTGACCCATCCAGACGGGCGACCAGTGATTGGGGAAGTTTCAAGTCTGGGTTTGGGGGGGTTTTCTCGATTATGTAGATGGCCTAACTCCTGTGCCTGTTGGTTTATTTTGTAGTTTTTGGGGGAAGGAATCGTGTATGACATTAGTGACCAATGGTTGACCAATAGGGCCCAGCCTCATTTGGTGTAGTTTTCAACCCGACAGGTAAAGGTCCGAGCTAGTAGCATGTGAATTGTAGCGTTCAATCGAGGAAAGTACATGTAATGGTCCTTGCTGTTATTGGATGTTTACTTGCTGAGCTGACCAGCGTGAATTTGAGCTTATTTCTAAAGTTGAACCCCTTTCTGTGTACAGCAGGTTGTGTCATCATTCGTTAAATTTGCATGTAAATACAAACCACGCACGTTTTCGATGATGAAGCATAACTAACGGCCCGTTAGTGAACTGACGTTAATTCTCACCGTGACTTGAACTAGTAAGGGCTTCCCTGACGACCGATTAGAGTGGGTGTGGATCTCAATTGCAATAGCCAAAGTGAAATTTTAGACCCAAAGCTGGGTCTGATAAGGCTCAGCTGTGCGTAACAGTAGCCAGTTTGAGGCTAGGAATTTTCTTACTCATGCAGTTCGACGGATAGAACTACTTACAGACCCTATGAAATCTTTTGTTTTATCTTATAGACGCTACTGAATAACCAAAACAGCAATACTGAGGACATGCATATACCGAACTAAAATCTAGTTTTACAACCTAGATAATGACGGAAACCGCGGTAACGTGTTTCTGGTTATTTTTGAAAAACGAGAATACTATGTTTTTAATCTTCGCGTTTTTCTTTGATATGTCCTCAGTTCAAGGGTTCATTACGTACATGTGAGAAAATGCTTCACAAATTTACTGTCGCTTACAGGGCACTATTTCGTCTAAACAAATTTAAATTCGAATTTCTATATTGAGCTGTCGATGTAGTCATCATGATCTAAATAATGTTGGTAACTCGAGACTTAACCTCGCAACAGGCTCGCATAAGGACCTACACTATATGTTATAATTTCCTAATTCAGTCTGCGATGCTGTAGCCTGCCTTAGGGCTGAAACTACTTACTCGAGCAGGACAGTAGTCGATCCCTACTGAGGATTGCTGTTGCTTCAGCTTATGCAAGCCAAATCCTAGTGCGATATTCGAAAACATCCAAAATGTTGCGATTTTTGTAGCGTGCGATCGCACTTACCTAAGTGAGGATCCATTGGATTCGCACGCTGAACGCTACACTGACTCGGCTTACGTCGATTTTGCAGGCAGGGTGCCCAGACTGACTTAGCTATTGTGCGTTTTGGGGGGTAGAAAGTAGGCTGCCAAGAGTGGGGATGAACATCAGTCTCACTATGGATCGACACTGGAACATGCTGCTCTGCCTCTGGCTTTCACTGAGGTTTTGGATGCCTTGCTGGCGGCGTTTGCAAGCGCCATCTGCCGCCTGGGCAACTTGATCATGACCGTGCTTCATGGATGCTGTAATTCCATCGAATTGTCAGCTCATGCTTGAAGTCTACCCTTAATTTTGTTTTTAAGTGCTGTTGTTAAGGTTGTGATATTTGGTCTGACTCGGACCTGCTCAATTAAGGTGTGACCATCCCATTTTCTGGAAGATGTTTTGGAAAAATGTTCAAAAAAGCGTTAACACGTTGTTGTGGTTGGACACACGCAGCCCAAAGATTTTGGTCACTAAATGCGAAGCTGTAAAATGATTCCAGAACCATGTTACACCCCTGTAACCTGAATGTGTTTACCAGACCTTTCTCATAAAGGACAACTTGTTAATGTTTGTAATTTATATTAACGCTATTTATGTCAAGTGGAAGTCTTGACTCGTTTAATTTGAATAAATTGAATACACACCAATAGAATCGCTGATCATGCTTGGCATGCATTGCTGCAAATTATCTATGGTCTTCAATCACTTTCTTGCCTTAAAATATACATGTACCATGTATCCGATTCTAGCAAATTTACAGATGTTGATTACAATTACACTAAATTAACATGCCTTTGCCCCTAAGAAAATTAGTGTTTTCGAATTGAAAACACGTGCTGTTGGTGCATTCTGGATACAATCGTAATCTAAATTATTCCACTTGCAATGACAGGAGCATAAGTTGCTGCCAGCAAGATAAGTTGTCAATGCAGAAGTTGGAAAAGTGTTATGAGGTCTGCTTTAGCATAGACATATTGTAAATATCATTGCTCTTTTGCTTTGCTAACTATATGGAATAGCCCTTCTGTCAGAGATTGGATTGATCGGATGTCAAATGGCATTTTGCGTTTCAAGAGTTGCTCATCAATCCTCAAGCTTCTGATCGACGATTTGCTTTAAAAGGGGAGTTTAGTGCAAGCGGTCATTCGTGGCGTTTTCCTCCATTGTTTTGCGTAAAAACGCCTTGTTTTTTGGTGGTCTCTGTGTGTGTATTTTGTAACTGTCAGACATTCGCAAATTGCTTTAGCGCGTCCAGTTTGTTGGTCTCAATTAGATTCATTGAATGCGTTCATGGCGCTGGACTTAATTGATCGCTCGGTAATTTGGTCTTGTCATAGTTAAATGCTGGCCCTGGTAATTAGGATTCGTTTTTAATCCCGTAATTTCCAGGGTTTTTTCGCTCGATTCTGCGCCACTTTCGCTCGTCTGCCCAGCCTTCATTGTTTTTACTCCATTAACACGTGTATTAGCCTTATATTCGTTTCTTTCGTTTTATACGCTTTTTTGCAGACCTTTTTTTATTCTCTATCCTCTAAACTTGGGATTACGGACGTTGGACGCAATGCCCATCGACCGTTCCTTAATTCAGCTTAACTAATTAAGATTCCAATTAAACGCTTTGCAGCTTCATCAGAAACAGTCATTTGCTTTGGAAATTGCGGACTCTATGACCGGCACGTGCGACTTAATGTCCGGTGTTTCACTGGGCAGTGGTCAGTTGCACGATTTCGAGACTCGGAAGTGTGGTAATCCTTGTTTGCATACTGTATCTTTCACTGAAAACCGAGTTTTATAACAAACTCGGTGGTTTTCTTTTATGGGAACAGTTAAAATGGATGTATTTTCATGCAGTACAATTAATACATATGTTTAAAACTATGTATTTCTGGTTGAAACATTTCAATTTGCAATTATTTGTGTGTATTTCGAGATGTACATATATTATGCGATCGTATATTACCAGATACCAATGTACACATCGGCCCCTGTTTTATGATATGAATTATTTCATAGTAATCGACGATTGAACATAAGCAAGGTGTTTTTGATAAACCCTGGAAGGCACGTAAGACCACCATGGATGACGAATCGAGAATTTCCCCTTCGATGAAAATGCGATTACTAATTAATTTTGAAATTCCAGAAATGTGGTTTGGTCATGAATTTATAGACTCGATTGATTTTAAATTTTTCTCAACAACCAATTGCGTTCGTCCCCCCACAATGCCCGCACTGCCCCCATGCGGCGTTGGTCAAATGAGCACACCTTTGCCAAAAAAATTGTTCGAGTCGTTGAACATTATGCTCACTTGCTCGAAGCATAAAAACAAAAACAGTTTTTTCTGAAGAATAGCAGGGTGAGGGGGTCAGGGATGGATATATTTTAGGTCTAACAAGAAGCGTTGCATGGGAAATCCTAGTTGTTTCCTGCTGTTTTGTAGGAATGAAGGTATAGTTGTCATTCCGCCTCGCCCATAAGCGCCTTTTGCAGTGGTTTTTTAATACCTTTTCACCGTTCCTCCTCCTCCTACGTCACTTTCGACTCGTTTTTTAGTGCTTTTTTATCTAAATGGTAAGCCTAATGATAATGGCACTAGACTATGTCTGGTATTGTTGTCCTCACTGGCCAAGCTGCCAAAAAATCCGGTCAGTTTGGCCTGGGGGACATTCAAAAAGGACGTCCATAAAATTCTCGAGAAAATGACCCTCCACTACCCCCTTGACCGGATTGTGTCCGGTCAATGTCAGATTTTGTAAAAAAAGCGTTTAAAACGCAGTTTCGAAATTGTTTAGTGGTCCAAAATGGAAATACATGTATGCATGATTTGATCCAGTAGTCCAGGAAACAGGTGTTCCTTTAACGGATCTAGCTTTTAATTTCTAGTTAAAACATGGAATTGGGCGCAGAATGCTTTAATTCATGCAAACATTAATTAGGCTTTTTAAACAACTTTTAGAAGAATATATAAGAAGCGAAAACATAGTTGTTTTATATATTTTTCTGTATAAATCAAAACAATGTGTCTGAAAATCATTTTAATATCATAAAACTGTTTTTAAGTAAACGTCATTACAAAATTCAACACTACAACGTGATAAGGAGAAATTTGGCATGCCAAGCCCCTATAATCGAATTTGAAAAATGATCTAACTTGAGAAATGAGAAACAATTCCCACTTGACATTGCATTGCTACATGTATTTGCCATTAACAAGGGTGAACACAGTTTTTCCTATCAATTAAAATTTTGACTGTTAATTGTTCATTTCAAGCCCTCATCCTATCACAGCATACGCAACTTGGGCTATCATTTAAAACGTTAGGAAAACTCATAAAACCAAAACTAAAAACTGGGGAAAAACAGATCCCAGATGCTAAGTTTCTGGGCGCCTTCAGGAACGCGACACCTCGCACTCTCCGTATTTTTTCCACGTCGCTGCCCGTCATTGGCCCGAATCAAGATTGTACGGAGACCCTGGCGGGCGTCCTGTATATTGAAATGGAGAGAAAAATCGATTTTTCTCCCCACATCGACGCATAAACACAGCTCGGCGACGGAATATGGCTTCCGCAGACGAGTCGTACTATTTTCGATGGCGGAACGGTTATGCCCTGAAATTTCTGGCGATTTTTTTGCGTTTTTTCTCCACTTTCCCCTCCCCGAACATTGGATTAATTCCACGAATCGTAATCGCAGACCGTGTTTTTTTCGAAGCTGTAGCCCCGCACCCGGACGAATCCATAATGCATGCAGATTTTTTTCCCCCATTTTTCTCGCCACACATCTTAATATTTTGATCGGATTTCTGCTCGCCTCACCCCCCCGCGCTGTGGTAAACCCTGCCACACCTACCTCGCCTGACCGCAGCACTCACTGTAAAACAGTTTTGTCACCTTTTCGAGGATGTGAAAAGTCCACCTCTGCTTCGAGCATTCGCACTTTCGATCGCAACTCGGCACATCCAGATTTTTCATAACCATATCCAAATGGGCCTCGGCCAGCACCCAGGCGTATCCTCCATGGGCTTTGGACACACGAATCCAACGTTGTTTTTTCCTCACTTTCTCATCTCTGGCTCCCAATGCTCGCTCGGCTGCTGCATCTCTGAACATGGCCAAACGGCCACCTCGAATGGCTGCGACCAATGGCAGCCTCCTCATAGGTCGTCTTGCCACTGGGGCTCCTGTTGGAGTTCCCCGTACTGCCATGCATATGTAAGACCCTTTACCTTAACGTCTTACTGGATCGAACAGTTCAGCCCATGTGATTCGCTCACGAGACCACTTTTCTCGGGCTTTTTTGCCCCGTTTTTTCTGCTTCTCCCAAACTGCATTTCCTCGCAGTAATGGCGAAAAGGCGGCTCGAATACGCACTGAATTTATAGATGGTTTCACGAAGCCAACGCCAACATGATATCTAAGTTTCCATTCGCTGGCCATGACTCGTATCGGGTTTGTAACGCCAATTTTCAGTGACAGATTTGCGCGAAATGAGATTTGTTTTGTTTTCATCTCACCTGCAGTGCAACCTTTAATCCTGTTGATGTGAATGTCCTGGGGAAATTAAGATGTTTAAACGTTCGACTGTGCTACAGAATTGTCCCTGCTGCTGCTCTGCTTCGAGATAGGCATTGTGAGAAAGTGAGCTTCTCCTAACTGCTTACATGCTGGCAGTGATTGCCTGCGGTTAGGGCAGCTAAGTAATGCCCCATGATTTCAGGTTAGTTTAGGTTAGAATACAATGGGGTAGTTCGACTTATTTACCTGCTTATCTTCACTGCCACCTTTAGTCCTGTTGATGTGAAATGTCCTGGAGAAATTAAGATGTTTAAACGTGACGCTGTGCTACAGAATATTCCCTGCTGCTGCTCTGCTTCGGGATAGGCACTATGAGAAAAAGAACTTCTCCTAACTGTTTACAGGCTGGCAGTGATTGCCTGCGGTTTGGGCAGCGAAATAGAGAACTTAGCAGTTTTAGGTTAGGCTAGGTTAGGTTAGAATAAACACAAAAAATACAATAAATCAGGTATAATAAAACAAAACGACAAAACAATCGAAAAAAAATCAGAAAAATAAATTACGACATCTAGGAACAAGTGGCATTCTATAGTCTACTATACATATACAGTGTATATAGATAATTATGATTGAAATATACACGTTTTGTGCACATTTGTAGCAAGGACTGTTCTGTTGGATATTCAAACGTTTTTTCAACATGTATCAGTGACATACATGTATGCTTTGATGGCGTCATACATTATTGTTTCAGTGAAATCGTGATTACACAATTGTTTCCAATCCTTTTCCTTAATTCTCTCATAATGTACGAAAACCGTGTTCAAAGCAAGTAGTATAATCTGAAAGCGCTACTAAGTAGCATAATCAAGCAACTCACTTGAATATTGACGTGTTTTAATATGACTTTCTAACATCTTGTTAAAGTTTTAAGTGAAAACGCGTTTGCTTTCCAACTGCGTTTTTTCAAATACGTTTGGAAGCACTTGTTCGATAGCGTATAATAACACCACGTGTATTTTCTTCATCATTTACATGTTTTTGACACGTGCATTATGCTGTGGTAATTTTGCGCTGATTTTTATAACGCTCTCCCCTACTGTTTTTTTGAGTGGCGTTTTTCGCCAGGAATGTATACTGATCAGCTAGGCTAATAATTAAATTTGATGCACGAAAAGCCGCTTGCCTACGGACAAACGAAATGATTTTATTGGCACCTTCGTTGTTCACCATTTCCATGTATTAACAAAGGGAAAGAAAAAAACTAGTCTGCATGCGGAATATTAATTATGCCTCGAAAAATCGCGCCATTTTTAATCGCACACTTGCCACACAAAAGGCAGGGGTCCTCGGCACCTAGCGGCATCTGGTGGTTGATTATGCATTTACGAATATGAAAATCGATTTGAAATTGTATGCGTTTTGCCTGCTATCCACTGCGTGACTCGTCCTTTGCCAATGATAGCGTTCTTTGCAAGTTTTCCTTGGAAATTTTAGAAAACTAGATTATGCTTCCATTTAGTTTGAAGAAAAAAAGGGCAGTTAGGGATTAAGAAATTATCTTTCCAGTCAGATTTGTACAAATGAAATGAGATTACATGTACAACATGTGCCTTGTTGCTACAATCAACTAATGATCATACATTGAAAACTTCAGGCTGGCTACTAGAATTGATGCCTCTGGGCACCCTGTAATCGAAATGCCAGGCTCAATAATGGCAAGTGGAAAACCATACTGTTTACAGCCCGATAATCCTTATGTCTGCAGGCCTTCATAAAATGTTAATCCTGAGGGAGAAAATAATATTTCAGCATTTAGTGGCAGCAATTAAGTTGGGTTCAATTGAACTTTCTTAAATTTAATATTAATACCGAATATTTCTTATTGCATTTTGCCGCTATTGAATTCCCCTTCACCATTATTTCGCATCTCCATACCAAATAATCGCAGAAAAAAGTCCAAAGAAAGAAGGGAAAAAAGAAAACTAATAAAAAAGCAAGTCCCCCCTCATCTTATTTCGTGCTTGAGTCATAAACTGCTATCCTATATGGCGAATTAACCTCAAGTAATGAATATTATAAAAGCTTAATATCTAAAGACACACACAGGCACAGCAGCAATACAAGCGTGTATACAAATTGGTGGCTAGTTAATTGCGGTTCAATATAACTTTAATGATATGCATGAGAAATGGAAAGTTACGTTATAGAAACAAAGCTTGTTGAAAACATGTTGGTGCTTAATTGTGATAATTTTTGTGCTTTAATCACAAAAAGTTACTAGACTTGTTAATATTGATTAATTATACTATGGTTATAAGAAGTTGCATAATTTAGATATAATTTTCTTTCTCACCGCGGTATACTCCATGGGTGCAGCCGTTGGAATGCACCGTGTAGGCCTACCCGTGAACTGTTTGTAAACAATTGTATTCATGCTACATAATTGAATAACTTCCAAAAAAAACCGACATTTAGGGGGTTTACTAAAAAATTCGCATGAATTTAAGGCTGAAAATTACACTGGCAATTACTGATACAGGTTGATTTTGATTACTCTGATTATCTTTTAAGTCTGGTATGACAATGTAGTCCTGTTTTTTTTTAACTTTAAATTTGGAGATCTTCAACCTTCCGATCATGCAATATTCCCTTGTTCGTGATCTGAACTGCCCAATTTTTCCTGTCAATCCAACTTCAATGCGAAATTATAATGAGGATAATGAGTGGTAATGGAAAGAGTTAAAAACTTGTTAGGCTTAATACACCTTACTGGCCTGCTCTCGTGTTTTTTTTTACATTCGTCCAAACTATTATTTTAACAAGGCCAAAAGGTTGTTTTAGTCAGCAAAAGGCAATCAGCCTGCCTCAAGTGTTACTTAAGAAAACCATTAATCGTTGCCAAAACTGGGTGTGACCTCTGTCGTGTCTATCACCTAGTTGACCCCGACTTACCCCACCTCTTTTGCCTTTTTTTAGGCCGACCCCTTGCCAGGGGTTCATTTTTGTTTCTTAATTGAATTATGGGCCACGGAGGTGGATCCGCCCTTTATCATCTGACCGCACATACAGGGTGTCCATGAACTTGCCCACTGCTGACTGCTTGTTACCCATTTCGAGTATATGGTGTTGAAGTTACCCATGATCGAATCCATTGCTGGCATTGAATTTTGAACAAAACAAACACATTCTTCAGAACGTGCGATAAAAGTAGGTCGCCACTAAATGCACAAAAAGTGAAAGGTGTTGGTGGCAGCGCCCCCTAGCTGACGCTTTTGCCTAAGTTATGACATAGGACATTGGACGCTATTTTTAGCTACATGTACTTTGTATATGTGAGCAAAAATGCACTCATGGAAAACAATGTCCTCGCAAATAATTATTGGATTTTTCGAGTATTTTGAAAACATGGCCTTACTCAAGCATTGAACTCGGTTATCGAAAGCATTTATTGATATTGTAGAAATGCAGGGTTACTGATACCCTCATGAAGCCCTGAGACCCGATGCATTTTGGGAATTTTCGATATCTGAAGTTCTCGTCAACTCGATTAAGTGTTGTGTACCCAGACGTGTAATTTCACTTTGGGGCCGAGACACCATCTAGTGAAAACCTTGAATGTGTTTATACATTCCACATCTCACTGTTTGGCAACATAAACTCATCGAGGCGAGAACAATTTACAATTGTTTAGTTTGAAAGATAAAGAGGGGACCCTTTGCCCAAAAGCTGACCACAACTCCTAAGTAACACCCTTTTAGTCTTAGTTTTAGACATGGTGCACAACATTGTCAGAAGACGAGCACCAAGGAAGGGCTCAGCATGCACAGACTTACCAGATTGATGAAATCTAAGAAAACCCTAGCCCTGCAGAATTGCGAAGTCATCTATTCAACTTCTGAATTCTTATAAAGTTAGGGAAATTTGCTGTCTAGTAAAATTGTGTCACACGCAATGAAAATAGCCTCGATTTGATGTTATCAAAAGTCTGCTTGAGTTTGTTTATCTTGCATTTGTATTGTCTCCCTTGTGGCACGAAGAGTGCACAAAGACAACATGAAGATAATTTTATACAGTAATTATTGCAAAGATTCTGTATCTGATTAATCATTAACAAGCCAGTTGGTTTTCTCATTTGAAATGCGACCGAAACCGTCATTCGTGACCAGTAATACGCAAGGCTAATACAGCACAGTGCAGGGTTGGAAACACTAAACTTTTTTAATGTTAACTATAACAATAAATTAAAAATTAATCGCCCACGAGCACTTTCACGTTGCGCAAATAAGGAGTGGCATCAGGCATTTTCCTTCTGTGACGGAAAAAAAGAGCAAATGTTATATGACAGCATGTAAATGTTGAATTTGGGTAAAGCTATAGTGTTGACAAAAAAAAAAGATTGTGTGATAAGTTCAAACCGATATTTTAAAATAGATAGTTCCACGTACCTGTATAAGTGCAGGTATGACTAAAAATTCGCGTATTTCAGTGCAATTTCAGAGTCATTGTTAAAATGATTTTACAGTGATCACCAGATCACTTTACATGTAATGTGGGCATGCCACCAGAGCCCAGCGTATTAAAAATGAGCTGCTTGATAATAATATGGCCGCTATAAACAGGTTGGAAGGCCGAGAGGAGTTTTCAAACGAGTGGGTGGTCTTGGTCTTTTTTTCACATAATTTTATTAGAGACCATTTGCCATAGCCTTACGGAATTTCATTGGCAATTGTCAAGTGAGTTTGTCTAGGGTGATAACCACCTATCATCATCCTTTTAAATATTTGAAGGGGTAACTAGGTTCACTTCTCACTTTCATGACGTCTACGAAGCGTCTGTCCATAAAATAACACAAGCCGCAAATTATGAAATAGAAATTGGGCTCAACAATTAAAAACGTATAACGTAATAAGGTGTTAATGCACTTGGTTAACATTTTAACTGATCCAGTTGCCAAGCAAACATAGTTTATTACTACCAGGAGGTGTGTGATGTGTGACGCACTTAAAAGCGATAGTTTCTACAATGGTTTGATGGCATTTTTACCTTTCTTCTGATTTGTCATTTTAATGTGGGATTTCTTGCCCAAAAACGAAGGCAATCTTTTAACTACATGTAAATCTAGCAGTTAGTTTTCATGCAATGCCGTGAACTTTAACACTGTGGTGACGTTTTGGTTTAATAGAAATGCGAGGTTAATATTAGGCTAAATCGCAAAATTCGTCAGGTCGACAAAAGGAAAACTTATTACGATTCTTAAGAATTCAATGAGGGTAGGAGGAAAATTCTGTTAAGAGCACTCTTGTTGGCCAACAAATTGCGCTTCCAAAGGTCATTTCATCCATTAATAAAATAATAAAAGGAGGGGGAAACTTGTTGATCAATGACTAAATATTAAAACCTGAGTAATAAAAATTAAAACTTGAATATAAATCTGGGGAGTTGGACGTCTGAGCATCCTGAGAGGAAAAATTATAACTCTTGTACTTCTTATCGAAGGTAACCATCTTCAAAAGCAAATGTCTCCATAAAAATAAAATACAGTTCAATAAACATATTTAAATTGCGCCCAATTGTCGAGGCTAAGCAATTTGCCACACGTTTCTGGGGTACATAACCACAGCCTCTAATTGGGGGATTAAATTTCGTCGTCAATGTGGATTTTCAAAATTAATTTTGAAACCGACTTGATTTATTTTACATTTATTAGCAAATTATTTTTATGTGGAGGAGGGGAAAGCTGCCACCTTTGGCACGTTTTCTTTTTAAATTCTTAGCTTGGTTTCGACCCCAGGTTTTCGACATAAAACCTCCGAACTTGGGCAACTTCTCATGTTGATATATGGTCGAGTTCATATACTGAAAACAATATACTTGTGCAGTGCTTGTTGAACATTCGAAAACGCTTTTCTTGTCACAAAAATGTTTTACAATATAATATAATGAAAATCAGATCCAATTTATTTTTGTAAACTTATGAAGACATACGAAAATACGTAGCTCGTACATGTATATGGAAATGATATTTGTTAAATGTGATCGAAATTGTTTCCAGAAAGTGTTTATACGTTTAATAGGATACTTTGTTTCTACAATTGATAATTCTCTGGTAAATTCCTACATAAAATCGTTATGCGCAGCCCTCTAGCGAGAGCACCTCTATAGTTAGTTCATCCTATTAAACAGCGTTGTTCCACCACTGCCCAATATATAGAGATTAACACTTCGCAGTTGGGTTCAAGGGCAGTTGCGCACATTAGTTTGCAGCTGCACTTTTAAAACCTGTTAATTATTGCGTCTACTGCACTCGTTATAATTAATGGCTAAATAGATTTTAATTAGTAATAAATCAATAAAATTATGAAGAAATGGGCGTCGGAGGGAAGGCAATTAATTTTTAACTTCCTTTTTAAAGACTATGACCAATGACTTTCAAGGCCGATTTGGCATTCTGGACTCGCATAATAATCATATAATTCATTAAAACTTACAAAAAGTGAGAACAATATTAGCACTTGAAATCCTAACCAACATTTCTGTGTACAGTGTAGCTGTGGTATGTAACTTAGTTGTCCTTAATCAGCTGTTAAATTGGATTTTACCACCGATTTTCGAAGTTAATTTTAAACAACTTGTTTTAAGTGGAGATTATATTAAGCGGAACATAGTGCAACTCGTCTTGACTCATAATGGAGCGCATGGGTTGAATAAGGAAATATTACTAAGCAATTAAGGCATATACTCTGGTAAGCCCACCAAAATGCTGTCAAAACGTTGGCCCACCAACGTTAAGATGATGCAAATCGACCATCTGTTAACTTTCTTATGTCTCGCTATAACGACTTACATGTACATGTAGCAAAGCGAAAAAACTTTCCAAGGCTCAAGTTTTATTTTTATAAGAAAGATCTGAAACGCATCATAAGACGCCATGAAGTACGAAATCATAAAACTAATTACGTCCTCAATTACTCGCGCTTAATTACACGAAATTATGCAATAATAAAGCAAAACATGTCTTAAACACGTACAAGTAAGCTTATGAATTAGGCTGCGACCAATGGCGTGAAATGCCCGAACCTGGGATGGTGGGACTTGTTATTAATTACCTTCGATTAAATTCCCAAAACAGAACAAGAAAAAGATAAATTTCAATATTTGTATAGGAATGATATCTGCTCTTTTAAAGTAGAGATTCATTTTGAGTTTAATGAACCGTTTCTCAGTTTCATCGTATTCTTAATCACAATTAGCTAGGCTGGCGTAATCTGCGAACATTTGCACAGCTAAGCCATGGCCATAATGGGGGCAAGAGTGATCTTCTTGCATGCGTGACATTTCCGATGGCAAATACTTTTATGAAGCCCATTAAAAGTGGAAGAAATGGTCGTGAAACGAGCGTTTCTCTCATAGGTTTGGTTAAGTAATGACTCATTTCTTTGTATAACCCGTTGCTATCTTGAGTTTACTACGTGTGACAGTGATTATGGACTGGCACTCTTACTCGCTCCATCTTGCCCTAATGGATTAGAAATATATCCCCTGGAAGTCTTAGTTAGCAGTATTTCGCTAATATAATCGAGGATCAAGCTTCAATTTGTTGACATAAGGAAACCCCCTATGGATCTTCTTTTTATTTACGTAATGTAGCATGCGATATAAATATTACAAGTATGCTTGGACAACTGAAAATTCAAAATGTTACAAATTGCTTTGACTCCAAATGAATTTTCGCAAATTTTCTGTGCACCACAGTGCTTACATGTACATGTATTTGCTGAAACTATTCGTAACAGTATTTTCAAAATGACCTTTCTTTTGCTTTATTATATTTATCTCGAAAAAATGTACAATTATAGATATGCACTTTAACAGTATCCCTTTAACTGCTAGTTTTTGTTGCTGTTATTTTGTAAAAGGTAAAAGCTCAGATTAATTTTCGTGTAGACAATTCACACGCATGTTTTTTTTCTTAGTTTTCTTTAGTTAATAATGTGTGACTAGAATAAATTGACCTTTTTTGCGCCGAGCTTTTCAGTTATCTGGTATTCAGAAATGGCGTGCTTCTGGACTGAAAAAAAAATGCATCCTGAACTTGCGCTGGAAAACGTACACTATCGAATTAATTTGTTCCCATTAAAAAGTTGGGAGAGAATAAACTTAGTGAAAATATTCTTTTTCCTTAATGGAAATCACATTCACCGAGGCAGGCGTTTTGATTTAATTATTCTCATTAGCATAGATGGGTAATTATCATTGTCAGGTCGGAAGTGTGGGAAATTAAACTTCTAGCCACATGTTGAAATCCATGTTCATATACGGTACAATCAGAAGAAATGTGGAGACTTTTCCTCTGTCCATGCTTATTGCTATTTATTTCTGGACTTATATTTTCTTGTATTGGCTAATGTTTTCGTATAACATTCCTCCCAGTTTACAGGAATTGGATCGTTATGGAAAAGTATGTGATTATTCCAAACATGTTCTTATTAATGTATCCTTTCTCCAATACTATTGACATAGCTGTACAGTATTGTCATTTTAACATGTTTCCAGTATATAGCATATACTGTATAAGTTGGAAGATGCCGCCAGTAGTGTGGTACATTTGAACAACATTATGTAGCAATTCACACTCACTATCATATCACTTTTAATTTGTGAAACAACCACTGTGAATGTCACATGTGCTAAGATTATCCTGAAATAGAAACAGTTAATCTGCATGATTCGAATCGATTTCTCAAACCAAATATCCTTTTACTTTTCTGACGTGACCTTTCAACCGCTAACAATCCAGATTAATTGATTCTGTTTGTGTACCCCTACTGTATACATTTGGATTACAAATGTCCTATTATTACAACTTGCAACTGGAACTGTACTGTACTCGTGATTTACACGAACTGAACGGTAAATTACATCTGTGACAGCAGCTTCTTATGCCCACGTCATGGAAGTTTCAACAACTTGTGTACAGTGTGCTTCAGTTTTCTTTTGCAAAACAAAACTAAATGAGGGTATCCATCACTTTGCCAAAATGTGCCACTCGTTTCAAGTTTAGATGCTGTCAGATTACTCAGGCAGCCTTTATTTAGCTGCATTTACACTGGGCAATTGTAACACTTTCATTTCCGTCATGGTAAGCCCGTTTTAATCTCCCAATAACGTTAATGAACCCAGCGAAGCACACGTAGCAACTGCTGATTACTTCATGGGAAAAACCTTTCGTTACCCATATTTTAATGACTAATTGGCGCCAAGTGCATGCACGGGCGGCCATCTTAATTACGCCTAATGCAATTAAGACTCGAGTGCTGCCACCTACAAAGTAGCCTCGCAGGGATCTTTTTCCGGGATTAATCGCGCTGGAGAAAAAAGCCTCGCTCAATGCAATTAATTAAGCTCAGGTGCTATGATTGATCACATCATTTTTGTGCCTTTTATGCCACGGATCCAGCCTACATTGTATTAATTTTCCCCACCCTCAATGCACTCTCTTTTTCTACCCTCACTTTTTTTTTTGGCCCGTCTTTTGCCATAAAGTGCCTTAGTAACATACGGAAAGCAGCGCTCATTTCTACTTATGAAGATTTATATTAATCTAGGGTGTCTGGCTAGCAAACTCTTAATAATATTGAGTCTTATTTACGGATGGAATGCGTTCGATTAATTGGTCCAATCCACTATTGTTGGTGAGGGTGGATCCTGGGGGGAACGGCAAAAAATGGCGGGGCTCCCCCTAATATTTCTGCGTAGGCCCGAACGTAATAACTGATTATAACAAGTCGATCGAAGGAGATTAGGGCGCTCGGACCCTAACCGGGGTGCCATTGTCAGGGGGGTTGGGCAGAATCACGAAAATAGCAGATAAACTAATTAACCCTGGCTGGTCCAGTTTGTTTTGTCCTCGATTTGAGCCCCCTTAGCAACCCTGCTGCCCCTCATCTTTTCTAATTTCTACCAACGTACATGTAGGCTTGCTCGTGCATCTGCTAGAGATAAAAGTGCGAGATAAACCTTGATTAACGAAGCGCTTCGTTATAATCGCGTTTGGCCTCATTAGAATAAACAGAACCCCAATCGGACGAGGCTGATTTGCGAAAACAATGACTGACCGTCGCTAAAGTGACGGTGATTAGCATGGAAGCGTGGCTAACGTTCCACTCATAAAGCCGCCATTTTGAATTTTTAAAAAAGGGGGGCAAATATCTGAATCCTGTGTCTCAGTACATGCATTTTAATGCTGTTGTTGCTATCGACGTTTCTTTAGCTGACTAAAGTTTCCACTTGTAACTATCGATTTTGTAAACTTTTGGATGAAGGCAAGTCCAGTCGCCATGTTGGGACTCAGGTCCTGGTGCTACCCCCTTTTCGAGGCATGTTTTATCAGCTGTTGATGTCTGTTTCAAGTTGGAATAAACAGGTCTAAAATGCAAGCACCGAAGCGATGTATATACGACCCCATGTAAAAGTCCTGCAACATACCAAGTTTTACTAGTAATATTCGAATTCTGAGCTCACTGAAAACTGCTAAGGAAGAAAAATTTCAAACAAGCAAAATATGAAAGAGCAGTTTATTAGCTCCCAAAACTACTTATGGTCTGAATTAAAACAAAAGTATTCACGAAGAAATGTCATAGTGAGTCAAACGTCCAGCAACTTGATGACAAATATTTTGTAGCACCACTTTTCGGTTTGAAAACAGTGTTAATCTGATGTGGAATGATGTTATGCGATCTTCACTTCCCTATGGGGTCCCACTGTTTCACACTTTGTTCACCCTACTTTTCATTTTTTCCCAAATGTTTTTAATGTGATTGAATTCTAGATAGTTTACAGGCCATCAATATGCCTACCCTTAGTGTCCAAAGAAAATTTGGTTTGTTTGGCTCAGTGGGGTGAAGCATCATCATGCTTATTTGTATTTGCTATTAGTTTGGTAGTGATGTGACGTTGATATCAGCAATATAAATATCGACATTTACAGTCTTGTTCACAGCTAATAACATACCAAAGCCTTGGGTTGCCACAATGCCATATACCTGTATTCCTGGATGAAATTTCACTGTATTTTAAATGCAACCTGCATGATGCCCATTCATCTGCAACACTTTCGTATTCGAATCATTGAACAAACATAAACATGATTTGTCACTAAATATATCACTTTTCTCCAGTGTTCTGCTGTTCATATACAGTATGTGTCGCAGACACCAGGATGAGTGGGTAGAGCAGTTTCTTCATCACCAACTCAGAAACTGTAACCAATCGCTTTCAGGCGTCTGCATGTTATATATACAGAAAATTATTCAGTTTTGATTTGGGGGTTTATTAGCCGCGAAGCAAACTACGGTATTTATATATTGAATCGTTAGCCAAACATCTCATACTAACATCGGATTGTTACTTCCCAGATGGTAACTATAGATCAGCAAGATTGTGCATCACCCCAAAGAGCCAAACAAACTGGACTTTCTCTGGACACTAAGGGTATAGTGTTTGCAAACTCTCTAGAACTCAATCCCATGAAAAACATTTGAGAAAAATGAAAAATATGGATAAACAAAGTTGACATTCAAAGTGAGTGGGATTTAAAAGAAAATGTCCATCATGTGTGAAATAGTGGGCCCCCAGAGGGACGTGAAGAACTTATAACATCATTCCACATCAGATGAACACTGTTATCAAACCGAAAGGTGGTGCTACAAAATATTTACATCAAGTTGCAGGGGTTTTACCAATATTGGTGAGTTGCAAGACTTTCTTAATGCAATGTTTTTCATTTTAACACATTTCTTTGTGAATGCTTTTGTTTTCAGACAATGGGTAGTTTTGGTAGTTGATAAACTGCTCTTTTAAAATTTTTCTTCCATGGCAGTTCCCGCAGTTTGCCTCCAAATTCGAATGGCACTATAGTAAACTTGGTGTGTTGCAGGACTTTTGTTGTGGGGTTGCACATGGACTGTATTGAACATACATTGTACATATTGAAGTGTCGTAGACACTAGCGCCACCTGGTTAGCTCCAGAGTGCTTCGAGGCGTGTTATGTCGACCGTGTTATGAAATTAGCCCGAATGAGTCACATTTGGATGAAAAGGCATTTTTGTTTTCAATTAAAAAGCAGGTGGTTGCCACCTATAAGATACTGGTTCATCACCCATTGATACGCAACGCATTGAGTTCAAGTTTTTCGGCTTCAATTAACGGTGATATTTTCGGTTATAAGCGATATGCATCATGCCAATTTTTTTTCTTCGAACTAACCAGGCTAGTTTTCAATTTTTTTACTGGCGAAATTTCACGCAGGAGTTGGTCAATCAGGCCTATAAGGAACGTTTTATGGACAAGCATTACCTTTTGAAATTTTGATCGGACCACCGTGATTATGGCTATGCATTCCGCAACTTTTCTTCACCCATCAAGAAATGCACCCACACATCGTGCAATTTGGGTGCGTGGGCGGAATGAATTTTTAACCATTTAAATGTGGGCCTAATTTTTTTTAACTTCGAAAACCAATTTGCAAACCATTGAAAAAATATTAATAGAATATGTGTGGTACGCTTTGAAATTTGTAGAGAGGTGTAGGGGTGGGAGATTGGGGGAGTGATAGCCTGGAAGAGTGTGAACTGGTAGGCTATGACACTTTTCATCGTGTAATAAGAACATTATTTCCATGCGGGTTTTTCTAACCATTAATGTGGATGGTACTCCGGTTCTTGTTGGCTATATTAACCACATGCATGCATTGCCATCTGTTGGGAAAAATCAAAACTTCACAGAAGATTGACGCGTCTTATTCTTCTTCAAGATTAATTACATATTTTGTGACTTTTCCTAATCACATCACATCAAAATGGCCGAATTGGCTTCCTTGATTGTTTTGATCAAAATGAATCTGTATACGAGTCGTTGCACCCTGACTGCGTTGTTTCAATTTGATATCCTTCCGGATTAAAATTCTTCAGTCTTTATTTCGAAATTCTGCATTAACAATTAAGACAATCAGCGAGAGCCCTTAATGCCACAGATTTGTGCTGGAATGTTCATGGAGATTAGGGAGACAAATTAAAGCGGATTGTCTAGCTCATCTTGAACTTTAATCCTGCTTAATTTCGTCTTGTATCCTGCTTGATTATACCGAGAATGCTTTCGATTTTAACGTATTGATATTGACCGTTTTAAATCGGAGGATAATTGGCATCTCAAGTGACAACACTATAAAGGTTTGCAGGAAGTGATGCCATGCTTGCATTAAAATTAATGGAATTTTGCTCGTGTTCTATTCACGATCATGTCAGCTCCCCGGAAATCAGTGATGAAGTCACCGAGGATTCTTTCCAATTAAATCCGTGACTTCATCAAGTTTACTCGTAGGATACATTCATTTACATGTACATGTAATTTGTTTTTGTTGTTTTCATTTTACAAACTTTCAGAATATCCTTGCGTTTGAGTGCATTGTGAACGCTCGATCAGTTCATGCTACTTCAGGGGTCCCCCGTACCATAAAAACCTGGAAAAGTCAGGAAAAAGTGATTTTCTTTGAAAAAGTCAAGGAAATTTAACAAATTAATAATACATTTTACATATATAATTATTGGTTAACGTACAAATTAAAATTGCGAAAGAAATGAATGTTGAAATTGTCAATGAAAAAAACTAATCTAAATTTGCTGTTTCCTTATGAAAATTTGTGTTATCTCCTGTTTATAGGGAATAAAATAAGCAATAAATACAGCAACCCTTACATTACCATATGTCATACTTTTGCATTTTCAGTGGTCAGGTTGGTCAGGGAAATTTGTTTTAAAATAGGCAAAAGTCAGGGTAGTTGAACGGTTCATTTCTGGGGGAACCGTGTACTTTGTCACATTCATGTGCATAACTTTTACACTTGTAATTGAATATCAATATTCCTTCCTATATGCAGAACATGGTACACTAGTGTACTGTGTATGATTTGAAATCTGACTTGGTCAATCTGTATGAATGGGTCTGCTTGGATATGGCCATATGCATTATGGATACTTTATGACGCTCATGTCAGTAATAACCGTGTACGTTATAAGTTGATTGTATAGTTATGGCTGTGGCACATACTGTAGGACCAAAACGTTTTTTATCAGTTGTCACCTGTTTGAGCAAACAAGGGAAGATTGGGGGTGGATAGAGGCTCACTAGCGCCACCTTCACATTTGCAACTGTTCAAGTGGCGTCAAATGGCGGCCATTAGTTTAAATCACCTCAACATCTAGGCGAGTTTAAAAGTTTATCTGCTATTTTCTCACTAATGTTACGTGCGGGCATGTTGTCCCGAGGGAAGAAATAAATAGGTTTATATCAACCAGTATGCTAATGATCGGGCACGATATGGATATTTTAAGCAAGTGTAAAACCTAGCTTTAATTTGATTGCGCTGGAAAAGCGTGAGGTAACAATGAAATTTTAGCATTTTTTTTTGTTCGCTCCCTGTAGACTGCTGCATTTTCATGTAGGATGGAAACAGAAATAAGTAATTACTATACAGACCTAGTTAAATAAAAGTTAAAATCTGCGCGTCCGCGTCCGTGTACATACTCAAATTTCCATTAAAAGCCGTAGGTGGCTTCGGCTCATAAATTACCGACGGCTGAAATCCGGGTTTTCGTTAATAATTAATGTAGCCGTGTTTGTTGGTTTTGTTTTCTCCTCACTGCGATTTACATTGGCATTTATTATTGTAAGATATTCGCCATCGTTCCTGTCTATTATTTATTCATATCTATCTTAATATTTATTCAGCTCCATCAAATTCCACGTAGGTTTCACCAGCTTTGACGTATGGGTTGTTGGACTTTTCGTCCCAACACCTTAACTGACCCAAATCCGAAATTTCAGCCTTTCCAATCATATTTGCCGGATTTTCAACAGCTTATCAAATTACAGCGCGGCGACATTTAAATAGTTCAATTTGATTGTTTTAGAAACAGAATATTTATGGTAGTTTGTCCTTAAAAACCGTGCATGGAGCGTCGAAAGTACTGGTTCCCAACTTGTATACCATAAACGCCAATTTCGACACACCATGTAGCCTAGGAAGAATTGATTCCAACACGAACTTCGCAGACAATGCAAGCTTTCACATATGGGATGACAACACATTAGTATTCTCACGTTTCTTGTACATTCTAAATCGGTGTTTAATGCGGTTAGGGTCACTCGTGGTCTCATTGTTTAATATTGTACACTGTCTTCTCAATACTAACTGATTACTTCTACATCGCCTCGATTCTTAAGATCGATTTCAAGCTCAAGTACGCCTGTATTGCATAGCATTAATGTGGGCCCATTGCTATAATGGTATTCGTTTCCGGCTATTACTTCTTGAGAGAGACAATGTCATAGAACGTTTATGCTTTTGATACGTATTTTTTCTGTAACTAAGGTCACATCTTTTAGGAGAATTACTCTAAATGCACTCTAAATCGAAATCTCATCAATGTGTAACTTAGGTTTTCCGGGAAAGTGCCCCATGATACTTAGTCGTGTTTAAAGAGTTTATTGTGAAAAATAACGAGTCCAGGTATATTACTTGCATGTCTCATTGTGTTTTTCATGACAAAGCTTGTTTGCACAGTTTATACCCACTGCGAAATAATTCTAAGGAAATAGTAACGTGATATGAAACTAAGGAAACTACACGAAACATTCATTCATTGTCTTACACGACTGCGCATTTGAGTCAAATGGTCCGTTATAAAGACCACAAAATATGTTGCGGTGGTCTAATCAACCTCTGCAGGGGATGTTCCTTTTTCTGAAATTATTTACAAAGTAACTTGAAGGATGAGACACTCGAATAGTGGTCGAGTTTATAGTGCCACCCTTGCCCTAGTATTTCGGATGATCATATCTCGTAAACTATTTGAGATAGATTGTGCAGGGAGAGAAAGTTCATGGCTTGATTTACTTTCGATCATCTGGATAAAAATGATAACAGTGCGTGTAACAACAAGCGTGACGAATGGTCACGTAGGTAAGCAGCCAACCGTTTTATGATAAGGTACAAGCATTGAGTTCCCTTTAATATTCTGATCCTTAATTCCCTAATTTTGGTCATGCCATACGTTTCTCCCATATTTCCTGTTAGTCCCAATGACCCAGAACCTTGACATTTGTAGTTTTCCATAAATGTAGTTTCCTAAATGTTTTCAAGAATTTGTAGAATTCTTCTTCAGAAGCTTTTTGCAACCCCAAATCTATTTTTCACTAGCAAAAGCACACCTAACTTTAATTTTGGCATCTTGGCATTTCGTGAAAGTGTGCAAGCTTTTCTTCATCTTTTGATTCTGAGCAAATGCTTCTTCCAATTTGCACCAAGCTGCACCTGTGTCAGTGGTTGCTGATCAGCACCTTTTCGCAAACTCGTGGCACCCTGTATGAGTAAATTTTCATTATCAAAGTTGTATAGTTGTATACCCTGGGGCAGGTAGGGAATTTCCTTATCAGTTCCCTGGGTACCTTTACGAGCTGTCGTGTGTGCGAGGGTGTTGTGTGTGCAGGTGTGTTGAGTGTGGGGACATTGAGGCAACGCTAGTTTATCAGTATTTGCACTTATCACATCTGGATGAGGGACAACTTGAAACTATCAAAGTTGATACATTTTAGTTTACCTAATAGAAAGTTACATGGTGGATAAGACACAAGCAACACTCAGCCTAATCTTCCCTTCTCGAATAATCGTAAAAAAAGAAAAACAAGTTCAATTTGGACGAATTCAAACCAAACTAGTTCATAAAACAGCCCTAGTTGAATGACTCGAGCATCACCATTAACCAAATAAACATTCTCGTACGGACCCAACTGTTAGAGACCATTAAAAAACTTGGAAAGAAACCAAACATTTATATGACTGTTTTTGTTTGTTTTGCTTTTTAGTTTTTATTTGATGCACTGTTATGTCATCAGGACACAATGTATGGTCCAGTATATGTCCAATACATGTAACTATTACAATATACAAATCATAGAACCCGCTTTCTTAATACTTGTGGCCATTTTGAGACCCAAATTGTGTAATGTCTGGTGTATTTATAATATCGTGTATTTTTTAATGTGGTGTCAGTTCCATTGCTCGAACATCCATTAACCTAATAACACAACTGTTTTAATACAAAAATAAAAAAGCAAGAGCTCTATTTTGTTAATGCTTTTTTATTTACTTTTTCATGAATGTTGTATCACCATTTTTTTCGCATGATTTTTCTCATGGAAACACGAATTTTCTTCTCGGATGTTCAGTTAATTTTTCTCTCTGAGTGTTTCCCCGCCTAATGTGTCAACATTGTTCTTGTGGTCTACATAAATTCTTAACTTGTTCGGCGCCATTAGACGTGTCTTAATATAAAATAAAGATGCGTGTAATCTGCACTTGACATCGTTTGGATGTGGGGCAGTCGGGCTCTGGCCAATTATGGGGATCAATTTTCAGCCAAACGAAGATTTTTGTTCTCTCATAGAAAAATGTTGGCAAAATTTTCACCGGATCCCGTTGCAGTATCCCACAGTTGAAATATACGTCTTGGCTAAGCCAAGGTGGTTTCATAGCGGGCGTGTCTAGGTTTGAAATGGTCAGGATTGGTGCGTGGGTGGAAATAATGGCCCCAGTCAGTTGCAGTATTTGATAAAGCCAGACTTGGGATAGAAATGGCAAATGATAACATCTTATTAACTAACGTCCCATAAAAAATGGAATGATATATAGTCATTGCAAAAGTTGCATTTTTGACTTTATTATCCTTCAACTTTGACTACTTGCGTTTACCAACTCGGACTCAGTTTAACTGTAATTTCAAATGAAATTCAAAATAAACTTAAAAGTTAAACTTCCACAAAATACGATAATGTGTACCCGAGCCTATGCCCGAGGTTTTCTAGATTCGCTCTACCTCAGATCAATGAAAATGGCGGCATGTTTGTGCTTGAATTTGTATCGTGCTGCAATGTATGGTCAGGTTGTAGCCATTACGTATAAGTTTCATAGCTCTTTTAAAGAGATTTAAGATCAATTTTCGAAGCCCATCCTGTATAATCATATACCGGTGTGTTGAGAAATTTCCAAGCAGTCGAAAAAAATGACTTCATAGTCAAAAATTTCAGCCCTTGCAAACCTGACAAACACCTCTTAGCATTTTTTCGTCAAATCAAACGGACTTTTTTCAACAGCATAAACACTATCGTGACTCATGCCACTTATGCGAATATAGGGTTGAAGACCTCGTCATAAATGTATAAATGTGCATGAATTGTTTACGGAAATGTTCCGACACCTTTCTGCATTATTGCTACCTCTTGTTGTGGCTATTTTAACGTCTAAGCAGAATTCTGGGGAAAATGGCGACAATGTGGCAATTGAGCTAAAGGGGCTAATAATTTACATTATGGATCCCAAGCAGGCTCGTAATACAAGGCGATAATCCATATGTTTGCCGTATTTGACATTTGGTTGGTTTCTCACTTGTTTTCTTCGCCTTTTGTCTGAACTTGCCAATCCAATGTTGATGTTGGAAATTTGTCTTCGCGTTTCTGTTTAAATGCCATTATTGAGAAAAGAGCGAACAAAAGATGTCTGTGTATAAATGATAAATGCCATTGGAGGTTTAATAGAAAAGACACGAGATTAAACAATGTTTGGTGCTGGATTGCCGCCATTTTGGGGGTAAACTCGTTTAATTCGAGAGCAAATACTTTGTTGTTTAACTCCCTCGTAACATCATGCCAATGCGGACGTTAATGGGCCTGCAACACGATGCGTTTTCGATACTTTTCGATTGAGTTTAAGTAAATGCTGGACTTTTATTTCAACTCACACAAAACTCATTCTTTTGTAAATTTTCCTTAATTCTGGCGCATTGCCTGGCCCACTTGTTTGTGTTCACGCGTGTGAACGTGCTGCACTCCATTATTGGACGTTTGTACGTCCACAAAATACTGCAGTAGTCATGGAAATATTGCCATTTTCGGCCTTGCTGAAATTGGCACAATTTTCGTGAAGCATACGTCTCTTGAAATTCAACTTTCTTAGAACAATGCTAAAATTATGTTTGGTGCAAAAGACGGAGGTCATTTAATTTCTCGTCTGTTTTTACAGCTATCAATTTGGAAGGTTAGTAATTTTGTAATTGCAAAAATGATGGATGGACTACGTCGAAATATAGTTTAGTTTCGACCATATTTGTTGCAACAACCTTTCCTGTAATAAATGTGGTGGACACAACATCTCGTGTTACGTAGGCTACTGCAAATAGATGGCGTGACATGCCAGGTTATAACAATACCCTGGCATTCGCACTTTACACCATCTATCGGCATTACTAACAATCTATTAAGAAAATTCAATTTCATGTAACCTGGTTATTTAATTTCTTTTTGCTTTGCACATCACCGCCATGTAAACAACTATATAATGTACATGTAGTGTTTCTCATTGCAATACATGTTTGACATTAAAACCACCTGCATACATGTACACAAGCAAGATGACGAAAACGCTGCTCTTTGAAATGCAAACAGGATCAAACGTGAAGGTTAAGCAGATTCCAGGCTCATCCTTCAATGCTTCGAACTTAACCTGTCCGGCAAGTCGCGCCTGTACCAATTGGCTAATTAAGCTCGTTGTAGTTGGGCCGAATGCCTGATTAACTTCAGACATGTTTTTGCCTCCTGTCCCTGAATCTTCACTAGTCATGCCTTCTATATCCGTTAATTTTGAATATATCTTTCACCAGAGTCACCCAGCTTACAAAAAAAGTCAGATTAAGATTCAGTCTAACATAAACGGCTTTAATATCGACGCAGACTTTGCCACACTTTAATGAAGGAACGACAGATTAGATAAAAAATAAGCCAAGCTTTTTTCGTCATGAAAATGTATTTGCAAAAAAGATTAATACGTGCCTGGCTGATCATTAATAACACCCCACCTGCCAGCCTACCCGCTGAGGTAGATCGACCCGTGCGCGCCAAAAAAATAGTTCCCAGAAAAACGACTGGCCTTTAGTATTGGAGGATGAACACAAGATGTCCAGGTGCAAGTGCATGAGAAAACGGGTCATTTGGAAGGGGTGTGAACATGTAATTACAAGTAATATGGAAATAAAAACCAAGTAAAGCTTGAACGTCACATTCAGATAGGAGTGGAAGCCTAATTGCGGCGTGTGATATAGCGAGTAGCAAAATAGCCCTCAGAAAATGGTGGCGGGGAGAGTGTGGCATTGAAGTTTATCCGGAAATTTAACAACCACTTAACTAAAAATGGTGTGATGTAGTAAATTCACATTAGAGAATAGAAAACATTATAACGTAAAAGTTGGAAGCCCGGTCTTTAGTCTCCTTTAAATACATTGTATCTTTAAGTTTAACCGTGTTTTAGTGGAAATCTACAAACGGTGCCGATATAGTATATACTATAGCGCCGTGACGCTTAAATTAAATTATTCCTGAAAGTTTGGAGGCCTGCTTCATGGAAATAATATGCGATCAATACATTTCTTTTCAACTTAATACGCTAATAAAAAATTAATTCAATCAGGCATTCGTTCATTAATTAAATTATGCGTAATTATGACTACTCAATTTATGAATCCCCTGCATTTTATGAAACATTCGAATGCAGGAATACCGAGAAGGCTATCGCATTGCGGCATTGAGTATGGAAATTGGATACTTAATAGCAGAGCATTAATTAATCGGGCCATTATAATAGGCCGTGCGAATAAAACTGAGGGAAATTTTGAAAGTATAGGATGAAAGAATAAAAAGCACATTGACTTTATTTGAAATGTGAGCAACGAATTTTCGTCTTAAATAAGGGATACATTGAAGCTTTCATCCTGTTTACATTACTTTAACTGACCATTTTATAATTCATGTATCGTACATTCGTGGCCCCAAAATATACAGTAACAAGCCATTCTGTAACAATACTATACTAGTATTTTTATAGGTCCAGTGATGCACTGAACATGCTTAATGCTTGGTACTGCATACTAGACCCTATGTGGTGTTAACAATCCCTCGAAGGGTTTAATCACATGTCTATGGTGCAATGTGTTCTTCAGACGTTAACGTATTTAGAATATCTCATTCCATAAAGGCGCGCTTACACTATAACAAAACGTCTAATGTTTAGTCTAATGTGTGCATTTGCGACGATGATTTATCAATCGTAAAGTTGCAGTTGGCAAATTAATTTTACAGATGTATGCAACCCAGCATTACACTAATGCACTAATTTGTTATATAACAATTTTTTTGAAGTCGCTTGTAAGCAGAAAACGATTGTTTTCTGTTCACTAGCGCCCTCTGTTGAGTCGACGAGAAGCTTCGTCGTTATGTAACCTGTTCGGCGGATAATGTGCATAATTATATTTAAGGGTCTATTATAGGATATCCCTCCGCATTGCTGATTCGTAGTTTTTTTAATAAAAAAACAAATTGCGCTTCTCAAGAGATAATTTCGACAGGTCGCCGCCGAAACGGCGTTCTTTAACCATAATTTGAGCATCATCATCAACATCAACAGTTTATGTATAATTTTATACGGGGAGAAAATGATGCATTTAAAAGTTTGGCTTATCAAAAATGGCAATTATTAATGGAATTCGTAATTAAAAAAGCTAAACATTGACCTGACCTTTTCGGGGGTTTTCTTACCCTTTTCTGGCTAATAACAGATATCTTTAAAAGATCTCAGCGCTTATTATTACGATTAACAGAAGCAGGCATTGACCCGGCATACAAACCATTTGAAATATATCCCCCCTTAACCTTTCCCAAAAATCTCACATATGGAAATAAGTTCGAACCAACGTTGACTCCTGCTCGAAAACAGGCCCAACACATTCACTTAACGGTGATTGCTCGTAATTTTATCTGAAGTACATTCACTTTTTGAGAATTAGAAAAATAAATACCGAGTTTACTATACCCTGTTTTGCCAGATCCGTGTTGGGCTTTTTTCGTGGGGTGCAAAAAAGGGAATTAACAGAGGAGGTCCAGCCTGCGTAATTTTAAGCAGCAGCCTAAAATTAGATTAATGCATTTTTTCGCCTTCCTCCACCTTGCACTTCTTACATGTGTGTTCAAACTAAATTACTGGCAACATGGTGTCAAATGCATCGTCCTGAGCAATGAGTGACAATTTCCAAAAGTCAAGAAAATATTCAAAAAATAAGTCCGTTCACAAATGTCATCCATGCCTATGTTTGTGTTCATGTGTTGTTTTCCTCACCAATTACACGTGTTTCTATCTCTATTTATTCACCTCTCGTTTGTGTATCTATCTTCTGGCTTACATTTTGTAATATTTGCCGAGTTGCTGCCCTTATTCCTTTCGATAACACAAAAAGATTAAGTTTGTACGAAATGCACCCGAGTTTTTCTTGGAAAAATATTATACTTACATTGTAGGCTGGCGAAACCGCAGTATTTCCCAACCTGTGCGTGTGGAGGCTGTCTTAGTCACACCTAACACCTTAGCTGTCGTCCTTTTTATTGTCTTTTTCGACGGGGTTGTTCAACTCTGCTGTTTTACTCAAGTGGCGTATGGTTTCTGGTACTAGTAGTATGCCTACTGCATGTGCACCTGTAATTTTCTTAGCAAAATCTTGTTAATGGACACAAGTATTTTTTAAGCATTTAAGAAAGAAAATGCTGTTCCCGTACATATGTGTATGCAATCATAAAAACGTCGAATGCTTAAAATTAATTTAAACAATAATCTAGAAAATTACAGGGTGTGCGCAAATCCTTCTGGAATTAGGTTTTCTGCAATGCCTAACAATTTTCATGGTTCATTTTCGTGTTTAAGAATTTTGTTCACGATTTATGATTTATGAGGAAATCGACGTTATCGTATTCGATAACGCAAATGGTTAGGCAAATTGACAATTTCCGACTATCTGAAGCACATCCTTGAATATTCAATATTTGAACTTTGGGGATCATCCCATGAATCATGAATAAGAAACGATGTGTAAAATTGGCAGCTGATGATAAGTGCTGCATTTTCAACGCGTTTCCTATTAGTCAATCATAATAGGGAGTTTAAATACGATTAAGCTGGATTATATTTTATAAAAAAAATTGTTTCAGATTTGTTTTATTCCATAGTGAAAACCATAACTATAAAGCCATGACAAGCACGATTTTCACTTTTCACTCTTGAATTTATTACTATTTTTTGCAAGTTCAATCGCTAGATGGCGGCAGTGACCTCACAGGGTGTCACACGAAGCCCCCTGCCCTCACACGGGGTTCGAGTCGATGCACTGGTATGTTGTTGTCATGCAAATGATGGCAACGGCGGGGATCGATCAACAATTTCTGAATTAAGCCAATTATGAGCAAAAAAGAAGGGCAAAGAAACCCTTATCGAGGCAGGTATCAACCCGATGATGTCGTGTTACTTTATGAAATTATTGAGGGGCGTTTATTTGAGATTTGCGAGGGAGTTGTTGCTCTGACTCACAAATAATACAGGTGTGAGGGTGTAAACAGCGCCAGAGTGTAGGTGCAGGTAGTTTACATTGGGGCACTGAGCGTCCGTCCATGGCTTTTCCTGTATACGACAAAATCCCATTACACTCAGCTGGATCGAAGAAATTACGAGCGCATAATTGCGTTAATTGATCGATAACAATTATGCACGCTTGCAAGAAATTCCTCGTCACTCCTGCCTTGATGCACTTGATTGTATCGATGTTGCGTGTATTTTATGGACGATTCTTGTTTGTTTTAGGATTTTACTTTAGAGTGCAAGATTCAAGTGAAAGTACGTTTGTTCGTTTAATACATTGCTTATACATTGGTACAAGGCATTTTTTTCTCATGGGAATTGTTTTCTCTCTATGAAGTTTGTCAGTCTTAAAAACAGTACTGCAAAATTGCATTCTTTTTTGTTATTTGTAACTGACTGGGAACCTGGGAAAGTAAGGGAAGTTTGGAAGTTTTTCCAAAAGTCAGGTATTTTTTTAAAACATTTTTAACCTGTCTTAAACTCCATATTTATTGACTTTCCGTTATCTATTATCCACCATCAAAGGAATCTTCGAAAACCTGGCAAAGTCAGGGGATTTGTAACTGACTGGGAAACCTGGGGAAGTTTGGAATTTTTTTCCAAAAGTCAGGGGATTGCCTAACTTTTAATTATAATTTCAATCCATATATTAAATTTGGTGTGTACTAGGGTTTTTGTGCGAAGTTTTCCGTAGCACAATGAAAAGAGCCCCAGTATGGCAGATTGGTTCCTATTATTTGGCTTCTTTATGACGATATCGAAATTTGCGCTATTAAAATAAATTCCGAACATCTCAGCACTCCTTCATTACATAAATTCATGATTGGTTGATGTGAATACTTACTAAAGAAAAGGGGAAACAGGAATTTTAACTTGGGAAACCTGGTTAGGTTAGGGAATGTCAGGTTGCTAAAGTGGTGGGAACCCTGCTGGTAGTTTGCTGGCTCGAAATAACAATCCACACTTTGAGATTACATACATGTAGATTTGGTAGATATATACATGTACGTACCACTACGACTCCATATGATTTTACAATGATTCCAATAGGATTGCTTACAAGAGCCGCGTGTTCTCTTGCTACACCCTGACTCGCACCTGTTGCGTCCCGAGTGCACGCAAATAGACTTGCTTTTGTTTTCATTATTTAAGTCAGTTTAGTTTTAACACGAGATTTTGAATTGTGTGCATTTTTCTCAGACATGTCTTGTCTTTATAATTCCCTTTATGGCGCTTCCATTTTAGCCATATCTGCGTGTTGTATTGTATGAGCAAATATAGCAATGTTAAAATCGATACAGGCATGTATTTACCTTCTTTCTTCCATTGCTGTTGTGGGGCGCTGCGAGCGCTGCTCATTTATCAGCCAAGAAAGTCAGTTCATCTTGCAGATAAAGGTGTGAATGTGAAATTGGGTGGGGAACATGTGGCACCACAATTAAAAGGGAGTCCTGCGTAACGCACAATGTAGGCTCGCAATTATGGTCTCTAATGTAGCCCTACCTGAAATGTGTAAGTGATCATTTTTTATTACATTGCATGCATGGACAGCAGTTAATGATGCAAATTAATTTCACTGCTTTGTTCAGTTGAGACAGCTACACACTAGCTTTTGTTCTAAATCACCATTAATGATAATGTTGTGTGGACTGTTGTCGTTTCCCTATAAACATTAATTATAAGGGCGTTCGAGGCAGGTTTCACAAAACGAAAGAAAATTAGGAAATACCAAAGTTTGACAATTTACGTGGCAAGATTTGTAACTTATGACCAACGATACCACAAAGTTACACATGCACATGTTAACTGTTTCTTTTCGATACACAGCACAAAAATATGATGGTTAAGTTTAGCACCACAGGTTGTACTTTGTCACACGACATTTAACCGATCCGGAACATGCCCATGTACCAAACCTGTATTTAGTTTACAAAAGCCATATCAAGTCCTGTATGTTCTGTTCACCATACCACCTGTATAAATGAAAGATAACTTGAGATCTTCTCTAAACTTGCTTTTTTGTGATTGTTATTGTTATAAATTGGCATTTCAAATGAGTGAACACCTATACAGAATATTCGTATACATTATGCAGGTATTAGTGTTTAACTTGATTTTCCACTTTTCTGAACCAATTGCTGTTATAGCTAATAATCGTCATTCTACCACAAAACGGCAAAACAATGATTAATACTTGAGAAAAGCCATATAGTAAATTGCAATAATTGTACATAGTAATTATTTTCGAACTTAAAGTAGATGTTATCTTCATTTGATATAGAGGAAATAATGATGTGTGGTATACCATGCAAAGGTATCAGGCATTGTATACTGACAACGAAGAAATTATATCGAAGATGTGCCTAAGTAAATTTACCTTTATTTGCATTACTTGGATCAACACAGGAAATCAAAGGTGACTTTTCATTTAGACGGATGCAATTAATGGGTCGCCATTTTGAATTAGGTATCGCATTTCACTGTTAAGCTTAAATCCATATTGGAGCAGAGTAGGTTCATGGTAGACAATTTGTCGCACATCTTTGAAACAAATTGATATCTTAGGCGTAAAGTCAACATATGAGGTGCATGATGGGATGACCGAAACAATTTCAATTAAACCCTGCGCATAAAGCCACTCGGCAGTATAATCCATTAGCCGCCATCTTGGATCAATTGCATTTGGCATTCACAAGCATTGCGTTTATTGACTTTCACGGACTTTTACCTTTTTTTCGAGCATACATTACTGCAGGTTAATTTGCGCCGACTAGTTTTCCAATGATGGTTAGGGTTAATTGCATGTTCAATATTGTCTTTTGGTTCATCCTTATATAATTAGTTCATTTCATACGAGACCAGTTAGCATGAAAGGCATGCATATTCGCTATTACACCTACTTTCACGTTAAGTAATGCCAAAATAAAAATTGACAAATTACATGTATATCTTTGTCTTACATTGCGTCCATTCTTCGACATATCGCTAACAAAGATTTCCTTTCTATTGCGTATTTAAATATTGTTGGCTGCCTTTGAGAATCTTCGTTAATAAACATTAGTTTTATTAATGTCCATTGTTTGGCACGGCCATTTCATGTACTTCCGGATGAATTGTTTGCGTGGAAATGACGTATGCGATTAAATTGAACCGAGAATGGGGTCATTAAGGACGATGGGGGTATTGAAATGATGGTTTGAAACCGAATTAGCCAACTGTTGTTAAAATTTGCAAATAGCTACATAACGTACCGTATACAGTTGCATTATATCATAAAACTGTAATGGAGTCTCCCAAAGAATTATCAAAATTGATCACAAAAAAGTGGAGTCTGCTTCATGTATTGTCCAACAGTTTCTCTGACGTTTATTCTGACGTTTACAATACATGTAGCTGATACAGGTGGCTCCGTGAAAACATATTGCCGAAAACAAGTGTAAAAACATATTGTCTAACGTTGCAAATGCATGGCTGTGTGTTATAGGGGAGGTTAGGCTACGTTTTGAATTGATTTCAATACATGTATTAACCTCCCTCGCTCATTAACCATGCAACCTTTTATTCATATGGGTTCAATTTGGGGCCAAACCACATTGTCTTAGCCTCCCCTTGAAAACCCCCACATCTCCCACGGGATGGCATTTTAAGTCGGTCCTTTGATATCACCATTTTCGCAAAATTTCATCCCCCACCCTTTCATCACTAAAAGGTATCCATTTTAGCTTAATGCTCTTTTCGCGATACAATCAGTTTTCTCTGGCACGAGTGTCACGGACGATAGCTACGGCAAAACAATAACGAAGTAATTAGGAACTCATTGATATGCTAATTAAAATTTGCATGTCCTCTCCTAGAGTGATTTCCGAAGGTGTGAGTAGCGGCACTTTTTCGCTTTGCCCGGCCAATTGCCACCCACCCTTAATGAAATTATCCATCAGGAGAGTGAAAGACGTGTCTGAGGAACTGGGGGTTGTCTAGGCAAGATCTGCTTGGCAGCCCTGACTTCTCTCATGTGCAATCTGATACGAGTCTGCTAGGAGATAGGCAATCGTACTCTTATACATCCTTATATTTTTCCAGTTATCTTTTTTGCGGATGTTCTCTGGCTTTCTGTAGATATATAAATGCATCGACGATGCTTTGGATTAAGAGTTCTGACTCAACTTCCGGTGTTCTGGAAGCCTCATCAGACAACTTGCTCAGCTTAAGTCTTATTTATATAATTATAGTATGTTGGCATTATCGGATTAGTTAATTTTATTTTATATTTGAGAACTGAAGTAGTTTGGAGCAGTACCCTCCTCCAAAATCGCATTTAACATGGAGGCATGGAACGTCTCAAGGTGAATCAGGTCTCCAGAGTTTACAGGGTTCCCACAGAACCTGGGAATTCTGGAATACCTTTGAAAGTCAAGAAATTTGTAATTGGCTAGGAAACCTAGGAAAGTCGAGGGAAATTTGAAATTTTTATAAAAGTTAGGGTATTTCCTAACGTTTAATTAAAATTTCAATCCAGAAGGTATTTCACATATCGATTATAGCGCGTACTGTGGTTTTGAGGTGAAGTTGCCCTTTGCACAATAAAGTCATATTGAAAGAAAGCCCCAATATGGCCGATTGGTTCCACGTTCTAGGTGGCTTCATTATGACAACATCGAAATTGCGTTAATAGTTGGATGTTGTGTAGATTCCTTAATTATTCAAATTCAATAATTATCGTCAACACAAATTTTAGTCTGGGAAACCTGGGATGGTAAATGGATTTTATATTACTAAAACTATGAGAACCTTAGCTGGTTAAGTGCAATTGTATAATGGCAGGGAATGTTAAACTTGTCTTTATTATCAACTGATGAACATGTGCAAGATATAAATTTGTTGTTTATAAACAATCATCCACCTCTAACCATTGCATTTTAAGGAATGATCCATCTGCAAAGGCTTTTATTTATTGGAACTCATTGAAATCTTATTTCAAAATTAGCCGTTTAATTGGTAATTTCACCTCTTCGCTGCTCATTCCTTTGCGTTTACAGGTGGTTGGAATGCTAAACGAAAGGCTGTGTGCAAACAAAGACAAACGAGACTTTCTCAGCCTTTAATCAGAAATAATAAATTAAAAAGTGGCCGGCGTAATTTGCATAACACCTGCGAATTTTTCTTTTCACCGCCCCATGGTTTTAATTGCATCATTGGTATCTGTGCGTTCAATCGAGAAATGTGCAAATGCATTTTGAAAAATGATTGTAGCAATGAAAGCTAAATAATCCCAGTGCAAGTCGAGTGCGAAATGTATTGCATTTAAGCAACTTGATTTTGCCTAATGCAATTAATGTCGCTGCTTAATGCAATTATGCGCCAGCAATTTTTAATTATAAGCTCTAACAAACATATTGTGCGTCGTCAAAAGAGGATTTTGAACATGCTAATCGAGCTTACTGTTTTCATTGTGAATCTGCATCAATTCAATTAGGCGTATATTTACGCGAAATGGTGACTGATCAAATCCTAATTAGTACTCCACTCTCATTTAATTAGCTATTTCGCCTTTCAATTCGTGTTTTTTTCTCGCATTTTCCAAGAGGCCATTGTCCAATAGAGGAGTATGTAGAAGAAAAAAAAGTTAGCTGACTCGAATCTTGACAGCGGTTGCGCCAACTTCCGTTTAATCGTTGTTTAATAATGTGTCCATTGGAGATTGTTAAAGGATCTGTCCTTTCATCGTCAGTTCTTTGTCTGGAAGGCTACAATAGCATTTTTGGACTGTAAACTACTGATTGGTAGCGAGCTTTGCACTTTATGCCACATAGATGGCGCTGGGCTTTTCGGGCAATGGTTTAACGAAATATGCAGATTTGGTTACCAAGTTGTCCGTTTTGCTATGTTTATTAATGTGTGGTATTTTAATTACAGGTGTTCTTTCTTCACCATTGCAAAGCGACATGGCAACCTATTTACATGAAATTTTACATCAACATTCGGCGCTACCTATCAGCCTACGCTGTGGATACCGGCATTGTGTAAGTACATGTAGTCGCCTTTTTGGTTATTTTAAGACAATTAATATTGCACCAAATCTGCAATATTTATTTTTTCGTCGCTTAGTTATTTCCATATTTTCCCATTTCTTTCAAACTCAGTGAGAGAATTCCAAAATATTTTAAAAGCTTTAGAAAGGATATTTGCAACCCCCCCCCCATTATTAACGCACAGCCATTTTCATTATCAGCACATTCCATCTATTTCTGGGTCCGAGTATAATAATTAATCTGAAGGGGGGATAATATGGCTGCCATTTAATTGTTGTTTGTTTTGATTTTTTTTAAGTCGGACTCAGATGAGCTCTGCGATAAGACATTTCGAGTGGCGCTTTTGTTTCCCTTCTCCCACCCTCGCGCCACCTAGCGTGTGTGTACAAGCTCACTGTGGTATGTTTAGTGCACTTTTTTTTGGTAAACGTTAGGGGTAATAGAGCCTGAGGGCAACTGTCAAGCTTGTCATTCCTACTCTTGGCTACACACGTTGTTGGTGTTAACAAGTTGCCATGAGCCCCTATGGGAGAACAACTCTACCTTGTATCACCTTGTCCAGCCCCTCACCCCTGACCCTCCCCTCATCCCTCATGTCCCCTCTCCACCACACCTCACCTGCAAGCCTGCTGGACCCTTCGTTAGCCCCTGGCGCGGCACGTACTTGCAGGACACCGCAAACAACAATGAGTTTAATTTCTGTTGCCAGTGGTTTATATGTTTAATTTCTTTGAGAACTCGGCCAGGAAGGCTTCTGAGACCCTGGGGTCAAATGCCTTTTAACCCCAGGATGGGCTGTGCGTGAAGCTACTTTTTGACCTTGCTGGAAACCGGCTCCTTTATGCAAGATCATACTTTGTCATAACTCAAACCAATTCAATGCAACTGAAGTGCAATTTCCAATAAGTCACTGGAACCAAAGGACTCGCATTCTTCAACCTTTCCTCTGTGCCCGTTGTTGCACCCTTGTACCCTACCATGGTTAGATACGCACTGGACATCGTGAAATACGATGTAATTTTGAAAAATTCCGAAATGCTGTCCACTCATGGAAAACCATTTACCATGCTGTCGGGAGTGTCAACTGCCAAAAGTGACGCATTGTCATGCCCCGATATACTGGACACCAAAATATAGTAGGTTAAATGTCAGTTTCGAGAGCCACGTTAATGAAATTACCGCATCGTAATGACATAAATATACGAAAATCCGATACCAAACGTACATGTACATGTGCATTGGATGTCCTACAGCAATAAGCGCATTGATACACACATTTGAAAGAAATAAAATATATATTTTTTGTAATAAATCTAAAACTATTCGCCATTTAAACTACCCATTTTTAGACCAATTTCAATAAATTAATGCAAATATTAGAAAATTAGAACAAATTGACCAAGAATCTGTAGTATACACCCCCAGGTTACCGAACTTTTACTTAGAGAGTTTAGTTCATTAGAGAACCCGCTAATGAAGTTAACGTATCGTAACGACATAAATTAGGAAAATCGAATAGAAAACGTGCATGTACATGTGCCTTGGATGAGTCCTGTTGTGATTGTAAGCGTCTTGTTAAACACATTTGAGGAAAATATATATTTTTTTCTATTAAATCTAAAACATATACAGTAGACCACTTCACTATCCATTTATGACTTTCAATAAATTGATGCAAAATTTGGAATAGTAGAACAAATTAACTAAGCATCTGTAAAGTGTATACCCGAACTTCCCAAACAGTTACTTCTTTACCCAAAATCTACTTATCACAAAGTTAGTTTTAACCAATTCACGGGAAATTTGGGGAATATTTTGGGTAATTTACACAGGTTTGGGAAGATGCAGGGGGTGTATGCAGTGCACAGTGTTTTAGGAGCAATTTTGATAGATATTTTTAAAAAATGGAGAAATTTCATTTTATTGAAAAAAAATTGAATGTAGGAGGATCGAGCGAATGGATTTCCTAGGGTCAACAGATTGATCTTAAGTTTTGCCATTGCAGATACATTTCAAATCTCGAGTAATTTGTAAGCTTCTGGGCGTTATTTTTCCTCGATTTCACGTCACTGACCGTGTTAATGCCTGTGGTGTGGTGCAGGTGTGGGGCATTCCGCATACTTTCGCTCCTTCCGGCGTGCTAAGGATCCATGTACATGTACAGTAGGAAAAGTTTCCAAATGGATGCTGATCTGCGTATTTTCAAAGATGAGACGCTGGCAATTTAGCACGTACACAGTACATGTACAGTAGAAGATGCCAGGTCAGGGACCCCCAAAAAACAGTAAATATGAAAAGGAGCTGAGTTGAAGTAGTGGGCTTTGGCGACACTGGAGGATGAGTGTGGCATATTTTGGACCCTCGTTGGCCCGGATTAAACCCATGGACGAATGCAAGGGGTGGGTGATATACAGTTGCAATGGCACCTCCTAATGTCTCCTGTCCGCATAATGGAAGAATGAATCGGGGAAAAAAGCGCTGCAAACCTCGATGAAGGGTTGATTCAATCGAGGTCCCCTTTTCAATTGAGGCCTGGATTTAAGCCCTGGTCTCTTTTGGTTCTCTGCAATGGCTTAGTCTATATGCAAATGAGGCTGAGCTCGAAGAAAAGCCAGATCCATAGATATGGAGTGAAGAAAAGCGAGAGGGAAGGACAAAAAATGGACAGTGGTGCCATGAAAAAATGGAAATTAACAATAATAAATGGGCGCTTTGGGTTGGCCAGCTCCATCCCTTTCATCGGGTTATCGGGGTCTGAACGGGTTAGATGCAACCGTTGGCCATGAGCTTAGGATGCCTTAGCAGTGTGCTAGCTGGAAGCCATCTTGGAATATATGCTGTTGGAAAATCGAGCGATTTGTGAAAAACTTCAGCAAAGACAGCGGGACGGGGGATTTCGCCCTGGGACGCAGTGGCCTACTCCGGTTTTTTCGGCGATTTTTATCAGGATAATTAAAATGTGCTGTCCGAGCCCACGCCTATTTCAGCCAGGACTGTGAAAAAGCAGCACGTTCATTGTCTTATTTATTGTTGATGGGCAGAAACGTCCCCTCAACCGACGAACAACCCCTGTGCACATTCTGCGAGTGTGACGCGAGGTGAGTCACGCGAAAACCCTTGTCTTTTAGCATGAATAATGCAATTTTTGGACTAGTTAGGAATTTTGGCAATTGGCACTGGCACACTCTTTGCCAAGGATGGGGTGACAGTTGGTTTCGCTTTTTGCTGGTGTCACTGTGAAAATGAGGCGAATGGAAGGCAGTTTGTTTCTGCCTCGTGATGGACACGAGAAGAACACATTCTGGGCTTGTCCAAGACATGCTTGACGTGTTCTGGAAGTTGTTGTCGTAAGCGATGGTGTGGAGCGACCATTTTATGAAATTAAAGCTGCCTTGTGAAAATAGGACAGCTAGAACATGTTCAAAATATGTTCCTTGTAGCAACTTTAATATTACCTTAGTCGTTACATTAAAAAGTCGTTAACTTCAAAGTTGTTAAAATCTGGAGTATCTGTTACTGGTTAGAGCTTTAAACAAGTTCAGGGTTCTGCCCAACATAGAAAACTTGGAAAAGTCAGGGAAAATTCATTTACTTTTAAAAAGTCAGAGAGGTACAACAAATCATTAACAGATTTTACATTGGTTGGTACAAATATAAAGAGATGACAATTAGCTCTGTAAAAGAAATTTAGAAAACTGATCTAAATTTGCAATTTACATAATAAGCAATAAATATAACATTCCTTACATTGGCATGACATATTTTTGCATTATCAATTGCCAGGGTGGTCAGGGAAATTTGTTTCAAAACCTGGCAAAGTCAGGAAAGTTGACAGTGTCATCTCTGGGGGAACCCTGAAGTTGGAGAAAGTTTAATTGGCGTTAATATTCATGTATTTGGAAGTTTTTGCTCTACGGTGACAGTAATGTACTAGGGCAAAATATGTGAGGAAACAAGCTCGTGTCGTGCTCAACAGGTTTCCACTCAGCAAGTTAACAATCGTCGAATTCCGCCAGCATTTATGAGCAACTGGTTATTGATTCTTGTGGTCTTTTCCCAGCTGTTGCGAGTGTTGCCTTTTTCGACACAAAACCCGTTAAAAAGTCAATATAATCCCAACTTTAGCGGCTTGCTTCACCACGATACGGCGCTCCTGGAGCGCCTGCATACTTCGGTTTCTCTTAATTGCAAATCAGACATTTTCCCAATTGAGTTTAAGGCCGAGTTTGGAAAATCTCGTGAAAAATGAAGGATGCAACTTTGCAGCTGTGCTTTCTGAAAATTGCCCATGTCTTGCTGAAGTTGAAATTGTACTGAAAGATAAATGGTGGTTGGAAATTGCAGAATAGACAATCCAAATCTGTCAATTACAAAAATACGTTTATTTTTTATTGTCAATCTCATACATATAGATGGCAGAACATGAAGAGTTCATCCAGATTTGGACAAATGACATGTCAAACGTGATGCAGGCTATATCCAAAACTACCAACTTTATCAAACCATCAAATTTTCTTAAAATTTTTTACCAAACTCGCATCAAATTCAAGCTTTTCCCAGCAAACTATCCACCGCCATCTTTGAGCCATGAGTGATTTCAACGCCACCTATGCCAGTCGCAGCAACGATCCCGCATTGCTTTTAATCGATTTCTGAATATATAAATAGTATGTTTATTGTTAGTGAAAAAAGGTTAGCGAACTGAAATAGTTTCTGGCACATTCCTGAACCGTGACGGGGGAGGATCTTTAATAGAAAAAAATGGCAAGGAGCACTCATTTCCCTCCTTCCAAGTTGACGAGTTACTTACTGCAGGTGATTCGTAACTTAATACGCGGGACGCCATCTGTCGGCCGAGGGATAAAAATACCATTTGTTTTGGAATAACAATTTTCGCCGAATTCCGAATAATTATTTATTAGCGAGTTGCAAAAGGAGCTCCTTGAGGAGCCATCTGAATGTCCCGAAATAGAGCTCCCAGCATTCCGAGCGTTAATTGCAAACTTTTGCCGCTAGGGGCTAAGAATAGTCTGGAATTAAGCTTAATTGCCTGGCTGCAGGGAGCACAGATTTCCTAACTTTGCAAACTTTTAGCTGCAATTCCTGTGTTGCAATTCATCGACATTCGTTCAATATTTAAAAAAAAAAGATTCACCTTTTTCCACATTGCATTTGTCGCGAAATCCGAAAATTGTCCATGGTTTTGAGACCCTATCCACCTAAAGCTTAATTGAGCTACTATTTCGCAGGATAAGTTATTTTGCAATGAGGAGAAGACGTTTTTCTGTCATTTTTGGATGGGACTCAACAAGTGTTGCGAGCATTTCTCGCGTTGGCCTCCTCACCAAAATAAAGATTGTTTTTGGCAAATGGTAACGTTAAAATCGCTCGTAAATTAAATGTTTATCAAAAATTCGCATCTTAATATCACCCCCGTGCCACGGATGTAATGACGGTCACGTGGCCCGAACCTGCTCACCTAAATATATTCACCGAGCCAAAACCTTGATTACGCTTTTAATTTTAGCTACGAGCACAACTGGTGCCAATTTAACATATTTTCAGGCCCCCGCTCACACAAACCGTGTTCATTTTCTTTTATTGCACACAGTACCAAGTTTGAGCAACAGATAACGCTGGGTGGGGGCAGCATCAGATCGGTCATGGCAGATGGCGCTGCGAGCGTGAGTCGATCTTAAACATTGTACTTACCCTTATTGCAGTGTGGTGATGCCTATGATAGTAAATCTGGGGTCAATCCAGAGAATCATTGATAGAAATGGTTATTCGGGTTATTGATCTCTAATGTATGCGATAGACATCATGACAGTGCGTTCTATTAGAACCTATCGCAAAAATGTTCACAAAACTGGGTTATGGATCCGAATAATCTATGACCCCTTGCTCTAAATCAAAGACATGCATAACGAACCTAATAACTCGTTCTGTTTGATTTGTTCATCGGTATGCATCTATGTTGCGTTGTGATTTAGGATTGGTAATAATTTCACTTTGACATTGCAATATCTCAAATGATTACTTAGTCTATATGTTTGGCGGCGCCATCTAGTGAGCAATCTGGAAACTTGCATTTGTAGCCAATCTGGGTCGGAGCACAGGAATCTCCAGACACTCGTCCTCCTCCGAATTTGTTGAGAGAGAAAGATAACTTATTTAGCAAGACGCAGTCACCAAACGAAGTCCTAAATCAAATAATTTGAGAAAAAGTGGAGCTGGGTGTTGATGTTTCAAATGATCAAGTCGAACTCAGGACTATTTTAGTCACTCGTAAGTCAGCCGAAGGATTTTTGAAAATTCTTGCCATCTACGCCTGTAAATCTTAGGGGGGAAAACCTGAATGTGATCTAAATTAGTCTATAAATATGAACATGGGAGTTTAGGAACGACACTCATATTGTACGTTCATGAGAGCAACACTGAGAAGTTCAGATACATTCACGTTATTAGGAAATAACAGCAAATAGTTTGTCAGGAGAGTTTCTCATCTAAGCCACTTTATTATTGATTCTTTTGATTCTGAAGCTTAAAACTCTGAGGTTGTAGTATACGTGGTTGTAGTATACTTATGCGATTTTGTGTTTCAAGCTTCACCATTTCTTGCACAAATCTGTTTCTTAGCTTCATGCATTATACATAAATACCTGGGAAATAAAAACATGGAAGAATAATACATGGCGCAAAAGCCAAGAGCAAATGCTCTTACTGTCAAATTTTTGTTCTAATAATTTCTTGCAAAAATGCTTTTTTGCGTCCCAACTTATTTTAAAAAAATTTTTGCTATAATTTTACATAGTCTGGTCCGGATCTCAATTCCCAAATAGCACCCGAAATTTAAAAAAAACTGGATTTCATAGAATATACCCAGCCTTCGATTCGGGCAGTGATTTTGTTTAGGAAAGTTTTGCAACTGTTCTTATGAAAGTTTCATAACCGAATTTCCCAGTTTCAATACTGAATTCTTGTAAAGTCTGCTGTACACGGGGCACTTTTGCCTTGATTAATTAATGCACAATTTCAGTCATCTCATCGGCGTGATGGTGCGCAAGCCAGGCAGGGGTAACGTGGAAAAAAAATCGATATTTTCGCTCTTAATTGCGTTCACCCATAGCAGTTTTGCGTGCGTGTAATATTATCAGTTAATACGCTTCTTATACACACACCGCGCTTGTTCTTCCCTATGAATTACCGAGCCAGTGTAATGTATTAATTGAACCTTAATGACATCTTAGGCGTCTTGAAGTTGCCTGAAAGTAATCAATTAATGAACACTGCGTGGTTTATGTTGGCCTAAAGTGCCATCCTTGCACCAGCCCAGAAGTCTGTTGTTGTAAAGTTGCATCCATGGCGGAGATGCAAAAAAAAAGTTAACCCTTGTATAAAAGCATGCAAAAACGATCTTTCAATACGTTAAGGTGTGTAACACGCGTAATAAATAATTGACCGCCTAATTTATTGTTTCAACAGGCTACGGCTCAGTTTGGAGGATCCAGTTATTAAGCTTGTATTCGGTATACTCTGGAGCCTAATCCATTATGTGTACGATGCAAGAACACGTAGATTATAATGGCGCGTTTTGATTTGCATTGTAAATGAATCTGAAAATCAATGCGCATCCCCTTCACGATTAAGGGAGCGGGGACTGGTTGAAGGACCTTTATTTTAGCGAAAAAATTATTCGTGTTAAATTGTTAATGCATCGTCGGACACGTGTTGATAAATGTGGAAAATTTGTTTGATCATGTTATGAACGGGCAAATACGCTCGCTCTTCGGTGTCCAAAGGGGTTTCTGGTGCTCAAAGGGGTTTTGGGGCTTATTGTTATTATTATTATTGGGGTCCGCATGGACGATGGGACAAAGGAAGTGCGAGGGGACATTTGCATGAAGGGGGACTAGCTCGTTGACTGGACCCTGGAACAATGAATTTGGCGCTTTTTTCTCGTGTTGCCCATTGCGTGGCTTTCAATTAAACCCAGGTTCGTTATTAATTGAATCGTCGATGCAAGCTGGCAGTTTTTTCAAACAAAAGCGCCATTTGCTCAGCGAAATTTGAGAGGGAAATTGTTGCGCCGGAGATTCGATTGGAAATGGGTTTTGGACCGTTGAGAGGCCCCAACGGGGTGAACTTTGCCCCGGGCTCTGATTCACGCGTCCACGCTTTTAATGACGTAATGATCCCCTTGGTTGACAATGTAGCCTTCGGGGAGAACAGTGCTGAGCACATTGCAAACCTACATGTGTAGTCCACTGGACGATTACCATATTCGGTATTACCAAAGTTCTCATTTAGATTCAAGGACTTGCTGGCTGTAGCCCAAGATGGCCTGACGGTTTGCTGAATTTTGTCTTGAAGCCATGAGGAATTGTCCTGGAGGCTTGCTGAACAATGTTTTGCAGGTTTCATCTACAGTAGACAATGTAAGCTTAGAGCCAGTACGTATGGCTGTTAGAACTCTTAGAGACACTACATGTATGAAGAATGTCTTGAGTGCTTGATGGCATGCAACAGATTGTCTTCAAGGGGGCTTGTTGCTTTTGGTCTAGTGATTACTGAAATACATGTACTTAATCGTAACTTCTCAAGAAAGATTTTATTGGTATTCATCAATAATGTTCTTTAGTCTCACTTAATATACAATACACTGGAATTTCACGAAAGTATTTTCATTCATGTCTTTTTGTCTTGTATTCGGTGCACTTGTTAATTGGTGATCAGTTTAATCCCAACTTCACTATACACGTACAATGTACATACATGTACATATACAGTAGACATAAACCTTTTCGTATTACACATGCACGCATTCTTACTGGGAAATAACGAGCGTTATTTTAACTATGCTCATTACTAAATTAAAATAAGTTTTCATATAATTTTCGTTCAGTTTGCTACCGAATTTAAAATTACAAATTTTTTAGAAACCATAAAAACTCCCTGAAAATAATTGCACGTCATTTTCCCCCCGCTCGACTTAGACCCTGCGAAGCAAGAAAATTTTGTAATTTGTTAAAAATAATTAAATTGCTGCTCCAGCAATTTATTCAGTGTGCAAAAAAAGTCTTATTTGGAAACTTAACAATACGAGCTTTTTATAATGAAAACGCACGATTGGGGGAGAAATGAAGGCAGAAAAATGAAGTTGTTTGTCTGCTCCATTCGGCAATTGCATATGGACTTGAAGGGGGGGGAGGACCTAAAGAAAATTATGATTTTTTTAAAAAATAAATATAATTTGCTTTGTTTAAAACATGCAGCTGAACATGAATTTAAAACTAGTCTCGGGGCTATATAAGATCCGTACGCAATTTAATCTTGTTTTTGCGCGGCGCTGTTTTTCCACAAAAAACAACCTTTTAAAAATTACGTCTTTCGCCTCGATGAAACTATATATTTTGTGCGCAATCTCGTATTAAGAAATTTCGGATTACACTGAGAATATACGTTCAGATGAAAAGTTTAACGATGAGAGCGTGCGTTGAACGTTGGTATTTTATGCTGACTTAATGATGGGGTGTCTGCTAGCAGTCGGCCATTAGCGCTATGTTTTTGATGTATCTGGAATTTTACTGTGGCGCAGTGTGGTTGTGACTTAATTTGCCTTTGCTATGAGCGCTTTCATTCGTCCATTTTTGCCCAAAACCTGCAATTAGCGATACACGCCTATGCCGAGAAATTAAGTCCAAATTAAAATCGCATAGCCAGGAATAAAAAAACGCATGATAGCAAGGAGCTCATTTTCACACTGTCTTTATTGAATTTAATTAATATTATATCATGTTTATGAGCAGCTGTTGACGGGCTTACCTTCTTCTAGGAATTGGAGGTTTCGATATGCCGCTTGGTGGCGACATAAACATACAAACTTGAAAAAACAATGAAATAATTACAAAAAACTCGCGTGTGGAGCTAGAATTAATAATCAGACCAGCAATTTTTACTTGAGAACACCAAATTTCGAGTTCGGTGAGCATGAACTAAGAACATGCTGGTTACTACTACAGGAGACTCCGCTTAATGTGATCTCGAATAATGTTATTATTCGGTTATTGTTATCGAAATCACGGAGTCCCGAACGCTCAAATATAAATACACCGTAAAATCATCGGTTATTGTAATCAACAATTCGCCAATTGTTATCATTTTCCCACCAGGAGAATTGGTAAAACACAAGAAATGACTAGTTTTGGAAGAAAAGGTTCCCTATGCTATGAATATCGAACATTTCGAGGTATATTCTTCCAAATTTTCGATATTCATTGACGAATATATTCCAATAGCCCCTCAATGACTAAATCTGACACTTGCCAGGCTGTCTGTGATTCAAATAGAACTGAGTGATGAAAATAATTTTGATTTTGATGAATATGAAACCAGCAGCTAAGAGGAGAAACCTGCAAAAAGTGCTGAGATTACACTTTGACTAGGTGTCAGCTTAAATCAATTGTTTTTCAAAGTCAATACATGTATGAATATGAGAACTTTATTAGCTAACTTAAACAAAAAAATTGTAAGCAAACCAATATCAGTGATTTTTATATTGTAAATAGCTTTGAAAAGTACTTAAGAATTAAAATTAAATACCGATCGCCTTTTCTTGTCATTCGACCATTAGAATCATTCGGCTATTGTTATCAATATAGTATAGGCTCTATGTGATCACATTAAGCGGAGTCCACTATATCAGAGTCACGTCATTACATGGATTAGCAGTCACTTATTGACTTGGGACGTGGTAAAAGTATGTAATGGCAAATCAATGGCTCGTTTACACAGATAGGAACTTGACACAGTGACGTCATAGTAATGTTTGATGGGTCGGTAAAGCGCTAGTTCGTCTTGTTTAGATGACTATGCTGCTGTCTCATAACTTTCTCTGATTTTTGTTTGGTTTTCGAAATAACAAAAGCAAGAAATAGATTTAGGAGCTTATTTGCGGAGCGCAAACACCAAACAAATAAGAGACAAATTTGGCCGACGGGCATCCTAAAAGCTTCCCAAAACGGAATTAATGACGATTCCGAAAATAATTAAGCGGATCGTTAAGCGGCAATGCCTGCAGCGGTTCAAAACGAGGCTAAAAACACCCCAACCAGTAGGAGCCAATCGTTCCAACAGTACAAAACTATATAGCGCAGTTTTCAATCAGTATTTTTGGGGATTTTTGGGGGGTTGCAAGGAGGGCATGTTGCCATAGCAGTACAAATTAGCGTGTATGTTCGAGCGATGTAACGCTCCACATGTTGGTGCAACAACAACATAACGGGCTGTTTATGTCTGAAAAAAACGATTTGGCTGCAGATTTTGACTGGGAAACAGGGACGCGTTTTTTGTATTTTTAGCATCGTCCCGTTTGGAGAAATGTGAATACCAAATGCCCAAAGCCAAAGCACATCGCATTTTCAGCTGAGGGTGAAAATGAATCACATTAGGAGAAAATGGTGCTCAGGTTCAGATTTTGTTTACCAGAAAAAGACGTTTCTGTCTCCCGAAATTTAAAAGGCAAGCATTCCCCCTAATGGCATGCCACGAAAAACTATAAATAAGATTTTAAACAAAGTTAGTATTGCTTTCGGAGTAAACAGACGACATGCAAGGTGCAGGCCACCAATCTCATTGGGCAATTAATTCGACCGCTTTCCACCATTGCTGCTGGGTCCAGACAGGTTTTCTGCCAAAATCTGCTGGGAAATGGCCCACGTGAAGCTGTGGCAATTGCCATTGTTGCAAAATGGTGAATTGCTGCTACTGCAGAAGCCATTTCGTTAAATTTTGCATCGTTGCACAGATTGCATCATAGATGGCGCTGGGGTTTTGCGAGGGTCTTATTGGAACGCTTTCCCAAGCTGCCAATTTGCATTCTTTGAGGTCTAACGACGCACGAAACGATGACTAATGGTTTATGGGTACAAAGTGATGTAAGAAAAATTAAACTGCCGGGGTTTGATTAAGCATTTAATCGTGGGAAATTCTCGAAGAAACTACAACTGGTATTTATGCTTTAAAATGGCGTTTAATTGGCCATTGCGTAGGCTATAAGTGAAATCGGTGGGTTTTAAGTATTTTGAGGCTTTTCTATCGCCCCTTATAAGTCTTCGAGGTTGACCCCTTAATTTCATCCTATAATTGTCCGCTTTGTCAGCCAGCGTCCCCCCCCCTTTTTTTTCTTTGATTATAAGGGATGAAAGTATAGTTAATCACATCGTGTTTCTCAATCTGTCCTTCTCTTAATAAGTAGGTAATTACGAAATAATTGACATTTTGGTTTTTTTTGCTTCTTCTTCTTTTTATATATACCAAAGGCAGATTGCAGAGGAAGAAAAAAATCTCCTTTTGCAACTTCGGTATTGGTTAAGACATGATCTTGAAACATAAGATTAAGATAATTGGATTTTTAGTTTGGGCTGATAGAAATGAGCCCCAATTCGGTTTGCAAGTATCATGCAAGCGCAAGTTTTATTGAAAAAAATAATAATTAAAGCCCAAATGAACGTTATTATGTTTTTCATTCATCTTTGGGCTTCCCAGGGCCCCACCACCCCCATATGTCTGCGATTGATTGTTCGGCAGGGCCTTTGTCTTAGCTTTTTATGCATGTCATATTATCGATATTTGGCAAAATTTCATCAGATTTTTGCCCGCTTTGTATCGTCTCCCTAGATCAGCTTACATTGTATAGTCATGGGTATAAGATTCATTATGTGTAATACGATTAGACCTCCCCCTGGTGGGTGATGAAAAATCAGCGGAAAACGCCCACGATTCTGTGCCCATGGTACGCCATCCTTTGTCCGCCATTTTAGCAACGATATTCTTTTTCAGGTCTCGAACAAACTGAAATAAAAATGATTTCGAACAGTTCGGGATAAAAGAATGCAAAATACAGGAGAATTATAGCTTAACCTGTTACAAATTCGACTTTCCAATAATCGAGGATATTACCAGAATATTCCGTTTCAAATTTCGAAGTTCATTAAAATTTTTGAACAGACTAAATTGCTAACCTTTGCGAGCTACCCTCGTCGTATAAACATTGTTTTTTGTTTTGTTTTTGATTTGTTTTTCACGTCTATTCTTATGTGTATGGGGGTTTTACTTATAAAAGTGTCTGTTTTTCATTCGCTATAGTCGCAATATGCAATCTGCTCGCTTGAATGGCACCATAATTAATATCGTGAAGGTGATTATTGTTCTGAGGATCTTCGTGTATTACACACTGGGACGGTAATTTCGTTAATTATACATTTGCATTGTGTCTAACTTGTCATGAAATGGCAAGGATAAAAGCGAAGGACTCGTTTTGCCAAAAAACGACTCGAGGGGGCACAAAGGGTCTGGTGCAAGGGGTGCACATGACGTGGGCCTGCAGGAAAATTTGTCGTCCATTTTCGTTTCATTTTTAATTTGTACCTTTGTCTCGATATAATTGCAAGCATTAATTCGAAACCTGTATGACGTCAGAATAATTTTTCAATGACAAACGCACATAAACAACTTCAGATTTTCTCAGGCTTTTTTAAAATCATCACCTATTATAAATTCTGGAGTTTTCATGGCAGATTGTCAATTACAAATGTGACGTGTTCCTCGAATGCATTTATAAGTTCGGGGAAATGTTAATGCCGCTGTCGTTTTTATGCTAATTAGAGGTTATTAACAAATATAATATGCGCTTGTCATGGCGCCAATATGTTTGTAATATTTGTGCTTATCATGCATGTGACTTGTCTACTGATATCGGGCTTCATTTATCGCTTCGAAACTGCATTCACTCGCATTGCGCATCCAGTCTGCCTCGTAATTTGGGAACGGTCGTGAAAAACCTTCCCTACTATTTATACTCATTTGATTTTTTGTGGCAAACTGCTCCTTTTCACTGGTGTAAAAAAGGAGCAGACAGGTTTGAGTATGGTAATGTCTAGGTCAATGTATTGCACCATCAAAACGTGACCCACAAGAAGGGGGAAAAACACGTCTTTTTTAATAATAGATGTCGCTATTGTCTGCGCAGGAATTCTCACAAGTCCCTCCTGACATTCTGGCTTTAAGCTAAACTGTTTGCATATTAATTAGCGTTTTCGTGATGCATTTCTTTTGCTGAATGTGTCCACTGTCATCCTATCAAATTATGAAGTAGCCGACCGAGATAATACTTTTTCATCTTTGGCACATTTAATGCAACACCCCCTGGGCTTGACTCTCGTATTCAAATTCTATACGTGAATTTTGAAAAGTTTTTGTACATTTTATTCCCCCGAATTTCCAACTTGCATGCTTATTTGTTGTTACAAAATTTGTAAGGATTAATATATATGGCTGCAAGTATCTTACTTTGTACTGTTAAGATTGGGCGTGTTTGTCATCTAAATAATAGAAGGTTCGTTAGACAATATTTAACCATTTATCAGCTTACTTTAGTTTCAATTTGATACTATGTTATATATTTATTGAATGCAAACTTTAAAGTGAATACTAATTGAGCATTCCAATTAAATCAAAAAGCAGCTAATAGACACATTACACATTACTTGTTTACAGTATACGTGCTTACTGATTGTTTTTTCTTTTCTAGGTAAGTTGACAATTCTATATCTTTAATCTGTTACAAACCATTGAAAACGCAGATTTTGGTAAGTTTATAATCCATAATTTCCAGTCACGAAATTGTCACAATTTCTGGGGGAGGTTGCATTGTCTGCACTAATTCCTGGGTATGTACCGGAAATGTGTAAATATTGGCGTTGAAATTGTTCGATGTGTTCTCAAATTACGATAAGAAATATTGACTGGGCAAATCATTAACCTAGATCGACTCATTTTTTTTCACATGGTACTTCAGACATTTGGGTGACACATCCCCCAAGAGCTCTTGTAACCTTAGTCATAGGTGTATACGAGGGTGAGGGTTAATTTTTTACCCTTCCTAGGTCCTCACCCCAGTTTTTTATCCATCTCTACCCTGAAGCTTTCTGAGTTTTTTCCCCCCAATCTTGTATTACGTTTCGTATGTGGCTATGGGGAGCTTTCTTCTTATTTCAGCACGAAAAAACTACATTTCCGTTTTATGGTGCCGTGTAATTAAATCAGTTATTAGTTTAGGCCAACTGCAGAATTACGCTCGTGCAACCCACCTTGGCTTCAAGGGCATGAATACATTAAACCTAATTAGCGCTCTAGAAATAGTCGTTTTTATCACCCTCTAGCCGTTACCCCACGCAACGGCGCTCTATGTGTATTCTCTCACGTAGGGGGCGCTCCGAAAACAAGCTATTCCCCTATCGAAATCTTACCAAATATAAAATTGAATGGCAAGAAAATGAAAACAGTAAGAAAAACGAAATCGGTACTTTATCAGGTTCCTTCGAACCACGTAATGTACCTTATAGGAACGCCGCCATCCAGGTACATGTATTTTTGAATTTTTAGAGACAAAGTTAATGTGAGCAAAAAACCGTTTTCTGGGTTTCTTGCTAAGCGAGACAGAACCAGAAACCAGTATTTGGTGCGAGAAAAAAAAGGGATAAAACACCTTTTATTTAATTTTACTTGGGTTTATATAACTTTCGGTCGCTTTGATGTCATCGATTTTCTGCAAAAATCAAAGTTGCAAAAAAAAACTTGGGGATATGAAATAATCCATACTTGCTTATTTTTCGCTCCAAATACATGTATTATAAAACAAAACAGTATATTTTATAGCATGCTATAATATAGAATTGACGGTATAATACGAGTCATTCTGGCGCGAAAAAACAATTACATGTACTTGTTCAGAATTCGAAAATTCAGATCTTCGCCATACCAGCAGAAGTTTTATTACATGTGTATATTTCATAACATGGCACTGCTGGTTTATTATGGTCGTTCTATTTCGTTTAATGTGTCTACATGTACTGTATACGGTGTACACTGTACCTGTATAATTAGGAAAAATATATAAAAATACGAAGAATCATGCTATAGTTTCTTCTGTCTCACAAAATGTGCAAATTCAAAATGGCGGCTTAAACCTTCCAAGCGGAATAAATTGCAAAATTAGCTGATCAGGATGACAAGCAGGAGATGACGCATTTTTCACTACACTTGAAGGCGATTTATCGTGATTCAAACATTTCATTTAATGTGTATATTCTGGGTTGTCTGACACCCATGGACGCCATGTTGTTTCACATAATTAGCATCCTATCCGATTAGGAGGTTGCGAGCATCAAATGGTTAGTGCAGTTTGACTGTTCATACCTTTAGGTCGCCTTCGCCACCTGGTGGCAGTGTCTAAACGATTTTGTTAAGCCTGCGTGATTGGGCCTGAGCATGCGTGCTCGTTCCGCATTATTACACCTGCTTTTTCAGCTTTAATTGATCTCTCAGGGCCGAGGGTTAGCGATGGGGTTCCAAGGCCACGACGGCCATGTTTTTTAATAACGAAAAAATCATGGGGAAATAATAATTATTTCGAATGACGTCACGGTTTTGTACAATATGAATACGGACGATGAGTTTACACACTCACAGAATGCGAGGCCGAAAAACTCACTCCAGTTTAATTTCGGCTTAAATTAGTTTTACGAAGATTTTCAACAGAGGAAAAATTTGCTGTTTAGAACATACCATCCCTAGCGGAAGTGGACAACATTTTCATAGCGAGCTAATACCGGTTTTCAATGTGTTCATGAACAGTGTGATGAACATAAATCTCGAAAGTAATTGGCCAAGCACGTTGACGGCATGAGCATGACCAATTGATAAATGATATGGTTTGAAAACATTTTCACAATCGTTTTTGCGAAAAAAAATACAAATGACATCAAATGATACAGGGCGTGTGTGGTGACGTTTTGAGCATTTGGTGACCTTAGATAGTTTCCTGCTGGTGAGCTTGACCCTCTCCTTTTCTAGGAATGGGGCTAGTTGAGACGAGTTGCGTAATTCGGGGAATCACCCTGAGGTTTTTTTCAAAAAAGTGTTACTCTGTTGCCTCATATTGTCGCCTTCTTCCTCTTTCATGCCTCACGTAAACCCCTCATTTTATCCTCACTTATTTTTTTTCACCCCTAGTTTTTTCCCCCACACGAACGCATCTTCGTGCTTTTTACCCTCTTTGCTCCCATTTAAAGTGCTTGCTTACCCTAGTTTTTTGCCAGTATCGACTTACCCGCACGTACGAACGTGGATCCCCCTGGTGGGAACAAGGTGTACCTAAGGGGGCTCCCCTTCTGGAGCTGGTTTACTTCACTCATTGGCTGGTTACAACCCTGGACGAGACTAGCTGTAAAATCTACTCCCTTCACGTTTTTATGGCTGGCATAAAATAGAAATGCTAATTAGTGGAGACGCTTACTTATGCGCCACTATCTGCTTTTTTCTGGTAGCTGATGGGTGGAAAAGTACATGTAGTGTAGAGCAGAATCCCAAAAAAATATTCAGCTACTGTTATGTATGCACGTAATAGAATTGCTATGTTAATTCCTGAAATGGCAACTAGGTTTTAATTATTCAGGTGAGAAAGAAATCCAACGGCATTTAAAATAATTAAAGATCTCTTTTTGGTCACATTGATTTTACCCCAAACATTCAGGGCGAGCTGCACCTAACTAAGATTAGTGTAATCGGTGATTATAAATACAACTTCAATAGCCAGTCACGTTCATCAAGAGCGTTGTGCAATGTCAGAATTTTTTTCGCACGATAGTGATGCTTGTACATGTGTATAATAAAAAATTAAAATACTCTGATGTCCAACAATGCATTTACAAAAATGTGCGGTTGATTTGTTTCAGTTTCATTTATGGAATTGAAAATTTCCATTTTTCCATCAAAATTCCATTTTGAGTACACCTTGTAGTACCAAATATAAGGCAAGTCTGTGCCTATATTCGACTTCAATAGTCATTCACTTTCCTTCGAGTGTGTTGCGCAATATCAGAATTTTTATGATTTATAAGCACACCCTGTATTACCAAACTTAAGGCAAATCTGTGCCAATATTGTACCAATAAATGGATGGGGCTGCAAAGTTCCGGAAGCAGTCATTAGAGGGCGCTGGTATAAACGCAGGCATCCATTGATGGTCTGGGCCAAATTTTGGACTTTCATAACATTTCGTTCTTCTCAGGATGCATTTTTTGATTGACTGCTTTAAATTAGTCACGTCCACCGCTTTTGTGATTTTGTAGCGGTGGGCTTGATTAGCCAATTAAAAAACGCAACCCGGGAAAAACACAACGTTGTGAAAGTCCAAAATCTGGCCAAGCAATGAAAACTTTTCTAAGAATTTGAAAAGTTGTGTATGGCACTGGCTAGTTCTTTCGAGGGCCGTCCAGAAACTACGACTCGCTGATATTTTTCTGCTGTTTTATGGTAGCAATTGGCCACTTTTCCTTATTAAATCCGAATGAAATCACTGTTTTTCTCTCTTGCACACGAAGGTTGGCCGCCTAATGAACTTCCCCGCCACCATTTTGACAAAGTAGGAAAGTTTTTTTTTGCAACGCAAAGCTGCATTAACCAAATTATAATAAATTACAGAAAATGATTGCCGCAGCTCTGCAGGCATTGAAATTAGACTATGGGCAAGTTTAATATCGCGTTTACCCAAATGTAATGACAAATTTTCTCCTCGATCAAAGAAGGGAATATTAAATGTGGATTTTAATAGCTTTCGGTTGATCTTGCATCGAGGCCCCCATTTTTTTTTATCCCTCCTCTCTCTCTCTCTCTCTTCTTAAGGCACGCTTTTTTTAACGTCTATAATAAATGACACAGCACATTGATTATCATTGAGGTAAAAGGTACAACGCAAATTAAGAGAGAGAAAGTAATCAATATAAAAATGCGTACATATACACTAAAACCTTTAAGCGCTTATATAAACCCGTGCCATTTTTTTCCCTATATCTAGGGGTAGCAAAATAAATGAGAATTTGCGTGTGGCGTCCCCCACATGTACTGATTGTTTTTCACGGCTCTACTCCTCGCAACCATTTATATTATTTCGCTTTCGTAGGCCTACGTTGCGTACAAAAATCGTTAAGTCTATTATGAGATATTTTCATATTCCCAGTTAATTGGTTGAATCCGCGCCATGGATGGGGTGGGGGTAATTTAATGCGCTCCGAATAATTATACGAGCTTGTCTAGCTTTCACTTCTTTTTAATTTCGTTTTTCGGCTTGTTTTGGCCCAGGGAGAAAGATGGTGAGTTATGCCTTACTGAGTTAGGCCCGCACATGATGAAACTCTTAATTACCAGCTCGAAAAAATGTAAAATGAGCCGATTTGCTAACTCTTTGTCAGTTTACTACACTACCGATAGATGGCGCCACCCTAGATGCGCGAGATTCTGAGTAGTGTAGAGCTGCGTTAAATTCAATGAAACTCTGTTTGGATGCCTGTCGATAGATGTAGTCACCTTTGCCAAAAATAAATTTAGTATAAATACTTTTTAGTTACTTGTTTGGTAAAGCGTAAATTTGGAAGATACGTTCGTGATATTTTTGGTAAAAGTAATATGACAGCTTTCACAAATCATGATTTGATCACCGATTACGTTTAAAAACTTATGGTGCAACCGTCACGCGTCAGTCATTTATTTGAACTCACTCTAAGCACGAAGTACATGAAGAAGTGTGTGCTGGTCAGCATTACATAATTTCTTATTAATATATAACATTTATAAAAATGGGTTTAACATCAATCAATTGTCACGTTAAAAGGAGATTTTACATGTTAGAATCATTGAGTATGCTCTCAGGGTTGTTAGTATATATATTACATCATTATTTAGAAAAGCGACACTAAGAAACGAATTCAGCCAATAGTTAGCAAGAGATTTATATATTTTCGGTGAAGTAGTTTTTTCAAGACTTTTTTAGTTCTTTGTTTTAATTTTTTTACATTTAATGGTGAGGAGGTATTTGGGTATTTTGTTAAAGACAAGGGATATTGAAGGAGCATATTTGTTTACCACGCATAAAATCCATGCCATTTCTAAAACAGAATTTAGCGATATGCATTCCCAATTTGTGTTGTCCAGTGCCCTGACAACACATCGATGTTCTACCTTGCCGAGCATCTGCCCATTTTAGTAATTTTTGTAGAATGCTCGACTGCTTAACATTAGTTCCTGCTCATTGAGGATTCCATGACTGTTGCATTCTGGAAGAAGCTGCCTTGAAGCCTCTTTGAAAACTGCTCGGAATTTGTGTCGATGAAATGCATCAGTCATCCTCAATGCTTCGCTGTCATCGTTGAGGAAGGCCTCTGAAGAGTGACGTTCGTCCAAAAAAATGACTCTTCAAGAGGGCCGACGTCGTGCACGCCACATTGACATTTCACTCGCAAATTCTGCCGCCCGACTCTTCCGTCAATTCCTTGTCAGCATTCGAATATCATCTTGAAAGTTTGATGCATCGCACTTTTGACAACATTTTTGACATAGCTGACAACGACGACGACGCGTGAAGTCATAGCCTGGTTACGTCATGTTTTCAAATTTATGACGAGGTGTTTTGATGTTCGATGTCAGCATGTCCCGAAATCCAACAAAAGTCATCGGTTGCGCTAACCGATAGCTGCATTGATCGACTTTTAGGAGTTCAACAGGCATTTCCAATGACGTCGACCACACGTGACGCAATCTTGACGTCAGTTTCTTCCTTGGCGGAGTTCACTCGATTTAGGAAAGGCTGCTGCGTGCCTGTCCGAGCACGTGCTGGCGGCCATTGGTCAGCAGTGGTCGGCCATTGTCCACCGTCCTAGATCTGCATGGCAGCAACGATGCAATTATTGATTAATCCCAGACACAAATTAGCCGATGGCTCGTTATGAAAACTGTGCAGTTGTTGTAAAAGACGTTGTGGCGTGCGACCTGTTTGTAATTGTTGGCTTTGTTGCCTCCTCGTAATATGCGGCGGGGGTGAGGCGAGGGGTGACTGACCCTCACCTTGGGGGTGGGGGCGAGTGGGCATGCGCTCATTCGGACGCCATTTTTCTCCCCGCAAATGCCTTTCATCTCGCTTTTGCAATGCAGAGATCACAATGACCAGTGAAGGGCTAGTCCACTATGCTAAATTGGGTCGTCCATAATTCCGTCCCTCACTCTTTAAGACGATTTTCAAAGCAAGCGAAATCAGCGCAGTGATGAGCTATTTATGTTATTTGCTGTGGTCTTTTATCATCCACTTGGAATAAGTCGCTCTAGCAGATGTAAAATGCTTGGAAACTCGATTTGACTGTATTACACTACAGAATAGTTAATGCTGCCCTGCTCCAGTAGAGACACTATGAGAAAGCGGGCTACTCCTATCTGCTCGCAGGCTGGCAGTGATTGCCTGCGGTTGGGGCAGGTAAACAAAGCAATGACATGTTTAGGTTTGGTTAGGTCAGGATAAACACACACACACAGTTTCACACACAGCATCAGTTTGGACAGGTGTCATTCTTATCTAATGCATGGACAAAAACGGTTTAAATGTGCATATTTTGTGCAAATTGTCCAAATGGGTTCCTGCTCCATTAGCATGACGTCATGCGCTCAAACCTTGTCTAACTCTAGCAAGCGTTTCCTAGAAACATTGTTTCTATAAACAGATATCATCAAAATAAGCCAACATTTTTAATAAGGAAACATCAAAACATGTTTCAGTAAACATACCGTAAATACGTTGGACGAACAGGCCTCAAATACAGGGTATGTTTCCTTGCTGGAAATGTGGAAACATTTTAGGAAATCTGTTTCTAAGAAACAAGTGCTGTTTCTCACTATTTTCCTAGTTGTGTGATTGCAGTCGAATGCTTTATGGTCGTCTTGAGCTGGTCTTCGATGTCTTCAATTTTTGATTTAACCCATTAAATTTTTCCAAATTTGCTCATCCACTGTGACTCGTTATTTTAAATCTACCTGTACAGGTATATGGATTCATCTAATTTCCCGAGTTATACTCCATATTCCCAATGCGCCCCCAAAACGATCTCTTCAGACACCAACGCTACAATGTAACTTCACACTGAAGAATCCCCTTGTTGAATTTTCAAGACTCCCAGAAATGTACAGACAGTTACACCATTACCATTTTTTGCTGGGCCATGTTTACGTTCCCCCGTCAGCTGACCCATTGGCGAGAGAGCGTTCCCTTCCCTCAGGGTCCGTTGCGTAAGCGGGCCATCACCTCGCACCAAATCCGAGCCGCGTCCCGCTGTCGAGCCTGCCGCCTCTGCCCGCACCGTCATCGGCAGCGGTGGCGTCGTCGTCGGCGTGCTCCAGTCTCCAACGCTCATCGATTTGCAGCAGCAGCGCCGTCGCCCCTGCGTTTTTCGACCCGTCCGCCCGAGCAGCGGCCAAATTATCGTCATTTGGTAACAGTCGCTGTTAAGTAGAGGCACGGGAAAATGCAGCCTGCCGCTGCCGATGCGTGCATTTGCCCTCCAGGATTAGCCATTTTTTGCCGCTGCCAGCACCGCCAACGCCACCAGCTAAGGGATACCAGGCTGAGGCCACGTTTTCAAGGTGAGTCCTAGCGCCCAAACTCCTAATTACTGACAGCTACTGCCCTGCCTGCCTTTGTTTTGTTACCGTTGCTGCTGCACGCCACACGACTGGCCGATGGACACTGGTCAGCGATGACGGGAAGCCATCAGCCGCGGCTGACGGGACGGCCTGGGTCAGCCAGGGAGGGGGCGGAGTGCCGGAAGGGTCAATCTTGAATTTGACCAGGTGACATGTGCGTGGCGGCCACGAGGGCACCCAGAAAGTCCTGGAACTTGACTCTGGGAGATGTCAGCGTCGTCTATGGTCGGCCCTCGCAGACTGTCACTGGTCAGTCGGCAAATCCACGTGTCTTCGAACCGTGGGAAGTCTTTCGGTGGGTTGAACTTTGACCCGGGGCGCACTCGGAAAGTCTGGGGACGACCAACCTCCCACGCATACTGATGGGAAGGTATGGACTCGCTCGTTTCACGGCACCAAATGGACACTGGGCAGTGTGCGGCGATGATCAGATCGGTTATCAATGGTCAAGTTCGTCTTGTGATTGGGGAAATTCCCTAAACTCACAGTATGCCAGTGTGTCATGGATGCCTCCAAGTTGAACTTTGAATTCTTTGAGCAAATCTAGAAATTCCCTGACGTGTCGTGGCCATTTTCAAGTTGAACTTTGACGAAATGTTGTGAAGTCTTTGAGCAAGTACATGTAGACACTGGGCAGTGTGCGGCGACAGTCAGAGCGGTTCTGTCAGTGGTGGAAAATTCCATAAACTCCCAGTGTGTCATGAATGTCTTCAAGTTGAAGTTGCCGCAAGGTATTAGATAGTCTTAGAGAAAAAACAGCATCGCATGTAAATTCGTTTATTATAAAAACTTTAAGATACCGGTGTACATGTCAAGCCTACGCCTCGCTTTTGGCCTGTTTAGCGAATTTGGTGCTACTATTTTTAACGCAGACAGTGCTTGCTGCGCGCTCTCCAGTGGCACCGGACACGGCCAGAAATTCCTGCAAATCCTCCCCAATTTCGTGTATTTTGGTAGGCGTGCCACTGACTTACCTGGCATTTGGCGTTGGCCTTGATGCTCTACCTGTCATTCGAGCAGTTGAAAATACGGAGAAACGGCGAGAAACGACCTTGCTTTCTTTCTTTCGCCACCAGGGGTTTAGGCCTCTGTGGGGCGAGGATTTCACGCCTGCCTAGCGGCTTCCAAGCCACTTTATGACACGGCTTATTGTTGTTGATGTTGTTGTTGCTGCAGTCGGTGCTCGAAGACCACGTGGTCGACGATGTCGTTCATGGACGACCCCTGGGCCCTGTCGTCGAGGGTGCCGCTATGGGTGACCCCACCCTGGCTGCTTGCGTCTCTTTTGTACCTCGCTGTATGTCCTTCAAAATCACTGGAGTTCATCGACAGACGCTTAAGCCTACTTCGCACCGCAATTGATGGACACAAATCTCGGTTTTGGTATGTCCACGCCGCCATGGATTACGGCTTGGCCGGCGTGGTCAAACCTGATCGACTGGACGCTGTGGTCACTCGGTGACAGCGTGACGTCTTGTTCGATGTCAAGTGTCATGTGATATTGAACGCAGGACGGGTTGTTGGAGCTCTCCTGAGCGCCATGGGTTCGTTACAGCTTTTACAAAATGTACTGCTGACGTTATCGATGGGGTTTTTGGGGTTTACTTCGACATAGTTATTGGTCATTCAGAATCCATTCTACCCAAAACTGCTTCCTTTGGTCAAGGTACATGTACATGTACTTGCATTGCAAATCAAGCGGCAACAACTTTCTTTTTCGCTGAGGTTATCTGGGTTGAAACTTGCTCTACCAGATTTGGATTTTGGTTATTTGTATTCATTCACCAATTCGTGCATACAGGGTGCCCAGCAAGCCTGTTTCATGGGCAATTAACATTCGCATTTTGGTTGTTCAACTCTGGTTTCACTAATCACAGTGTCTGAATTAGTGCACGGGGGACAATGGGGGACATATCGAGCAAGTTCTGCGAATGAAAGCTTTTGTTTTGCCTGAAAATGATTTTCCTGTAATGACGGGCTCCGACACCCAGTAATGTCAAGACAAAAGCTTTTATTCTCATACCTTGCAGTGTCCACCATTGTTGTCCATACACGAAATCACGCATTATGCAGCGAAGAAATTAATCATGGTTTGTATAGAAATGGAAAATATGAATCGTGGTTTAGAAATGTAAACTTAGGATTTTTTCCTCTGGCGATATTATTGATCTAGCTGAGTGATGTCTTGCTGACATGTAGCAATTGTCCATTAGCCTGGAATTTTTTTGATGTTTACTGTATAATCTGCAAATACATGTATAGTGGTAAAACTTCTCAAACTTGAAAAGAGTTGATGCCATTCATCCTTACTGTCCCTTACAGGAATTGCAGAATATAGGTATGGAAAACCTGGAAGGTCGTGGATCTAATTTATCCTGAAGGAATAGCGCCATATATAGCTTTGTTTATCCGTTGCGGTGGTGTGCTAACCCTCGCCCTGTTATTCTTAAGCCTATTTTTAACTAGGATTGCTCATTAAAGGACTCGTGTTGATCACGACGTCATTACTTGTTGCCTCAACAGTCGTACGCTTTTAAGGGGTGTAAATGGGAATTGGAGACATTTAATGGAGAGCTTTTTTCGTCCGCGATATTTGCGAGCTTTTAATGTTTTTTGACACATCGCCAGTAATTTTTCCACATTATTTCGGAGGTTTTTTGGCCAAGTTTCTCCGCTCGGGCGCGGAGAAGCGCATATTTTTCCTGTTTCTGCTCATCTATGCTAAATTAAGGACGAAAGGTGCCAGGAGGGGTGGCCTTTCGGCACCCGAAATAGCAACCATGGCGCAAATTCAGCTTATTAAAACAATATGCACTTAGGTGACTTTCTTCCAAATAGGTTCTTAGCCAGAGCGAACCATTAATTGTGCGTTTTTTTGCTAACCCTGTAACTGTCTTCTTGGAATTTCAAGCACCGCTTGGCACCAGTCACACTCCGTAGGGCGACAAAAGCACGGAGAAATGGGGACTCTCCATGCCGCGTGTGCACCGGCTGCCTGCCGCTCAGGGTTTGTCGCACCCTTCCGTACTCCACCCGGCATGCGAGGACGCCAAGACCCCGTGATTGGTCACTCTTCGATAACCATCTGACAAGTCTGGTTTTTTTGCACGCACACGGCTTGTTTATTGTGTATGTTAAAAATGTTATCACCTTTGTATAATGGGCAAATGATTCCCCACCACCCCACACAAAAACTGGACCACATTTTTATATGATGTTTTTACGGTTATATTCGATCGTAGTGTTGAAAATCTGGTCGTGCGGGCAACAACATTTTTTGTTGCTATATTTTTGAAAAATGAATTGCAAATTCTAGCTTTGATTTCTTCAGTCGATATTACATTGAACTTTCGATTTCTGCTAGTTTGGGGGACTTAACGGGTAACGCCACCTGTTGACTTGATCACTGCCATAGTTTATCAAGTTGCGATTTCAATACAATTCTTTCACAAAACTTTGACTTCACACTTAAAAATGATATTTTCATCATATCTCATACGTTTATACAGGGTGTGCGTAAAGTATTTGTTTTCACCAAAATGTTTAAGTACGATGGCATTCATGCTTGCAACACATCAGAGCAGTACATTACATTTCCAGATATGCTTTTGGACTGTAAAGACATCAGGTATTTAAAATTAAAATCGAATGCAATATAGCTGCTATGTACTTCTTCGTTGGCTTTGACTTGTGCATTTTACCATTGTTTTTCCAATTTACGTGGAGCAGTTTTGGAGATTACAAAGAGTGGTGACACCCTGTAATGTGACTGCAATTGCGTCAAAATACGCTAAATAAGCCTTTATTTCTAACGTCACATTGTTACCCAAAGTCATTTTTTTTACGAAATTTCAGCGCCTGTCAAACTTTATCAAAATCTATCATAGTCAGTGTGTTACTATAATGAAAAGAGGCGACGATATTGCCCAGGTTTTTCTGCGATAGATGCATTTTGCCAAAAGCATAATTTTCGTATGCAGCATATGCACATATGTTACCGAATTGTGGAAAATTTAAGTTTCTTGACCCTCAAGCTTGGCGCATATAAAGTAGCCGATTGCCATATTGGCAAGTGCAGTCATATGTTATTAAATCAGCGTGTTTGATCACAACAGTTTACTTCAAACTTTTTGGAGAGCTACTTCGGGACGAAGGGTTAGTTCATACCTAGTTTATTTCAATTATAACTACATTTAAGTCCTGATAACTCGCACAGTTATAAAGTTGCTTCTCTGACGGCTTTTGAAGCAATTAAGATGGAAAATCAAAGTTCACATTGTTTTATTCACATTGTTGATCACCTTCACTAGCTGTCATGACTTAACAACAGAAACAACATGTTGAGCAAATGATGTACAATGTACTTTCAAATTCAAATACATTATGATCTTATTAATTGGCTAATTTTGACATCATTAATGTATTTTATAATTAAGCTATTTTTCTTCTAACAAGACACGCATTTCCATTTACTGCTAATGTGGAATATGGCTCAATTACTTTGACAGAAATGTTTTTTCCAGATTTCTGGTTGAAAAACATGCTGAATTTGTGAGGGGACGTGGGAATCTTGTAATCAGTGTTCGTAAACATGCGGGTCGATAATTTCTTGGAAAATTTTAGGAAGCTGACGTCGTTTCTTATGTCCCTAAGTACATGTTTAATGGATTGTTACGCCAAATCTTTAGCCACGAAGGCCTCTGCTACAGGGGGTGACCCAAGGGGGCATTCGCTGCCATATTTTCCCCGTTTACACAAGCCAGAATGCCTTTTAACTGTCAGTTGAATTACACTTAAAACCCATTTAACTTCTTTGTGAAGTTGGTTTTCCAAAATGGCCGATTTCTCAACTTCGGTGGTCCACCTTACAAATGTGTTATGTTTTAGCTTGTAAGTTTGTCCCATGCGTGCGGAAAACGTTGCGATTACAGTAAACTGCTACCATTATTTGATATTATGCACCCCACTGGCTCCTATTGAGCACGGGTCAGCTTTCACCCCTCACCATCCCCAGGCCCCATGGATAACGTATAGACAACTTTTAGAAACCCTGACTTTAAGATGAAATGGCAGTCCTAAACTAAGTTGGGAAGTTTTGCAAACAGAACTAAATCGATCAGCGCCCATTGCGGAAGAGTTCAGTGACGTCAGCTAACCAAAGTCCATTTCAGCCATGTTTGGCAATAATGCTAATGCCCCAAGTGTACCGGCAAAGGCCATAATACGGTATTTATGAAAGCCTATAATGTGAGGCAATGAACCAATGTGACCGCCAGATGGCTAATCCTCATCATGCACCCAATGCACGCCTTGTGCTGTCTCTGATTCTCAATTAACGGATATCAATTTCCACTCTTCCTGCCTGCTACGGTCACCTGAACCGATAGCCATAATACAGCGTTGAATCGATGGACAGTGGTCAGCAAAAACTGACCAGAGACTTCCAGGAGGAGCCACAGGCTGCTGTGAAGCAAGGGGAGGAACAGGTGGGACCTGTAGGCCTCGTCAACTTTGACCCCATTTCGGACATGTGTCCCCCTCGTAAACAAACATCTGAATCTAGGTGCCCTTGTTTGTACAGCGCCATCTGTGGGGCCATCCGACGTTCTCGTCGGGTGCTAATTGTTTGGTTTGCATTCGGTTGCTTACAGGGCGAAAACTGCTTGAGATACGCCCAATAAGTAAATGAGACACTTCTTTGTTTTTGACCAACGTGGCACGCAAAATATTACTTGTAATTTTAACATATGCTTAGTGACGTAATTTTAAAGTTAACTTCTTCTTTTTTCGAAAATGTGGGCATTCGAAATCCCAGCCATTTGATATTGCAACTACATAAGAAATCTAGACCTAATCAAAATTAAGTTTTTGGATGGTCACGGCGCTTCGCTTTATAGCTTTTAATTTCTCCATGGGTGCCCTATCTGCATATGAATATGCTATAATGCGTCTTAATCCTACTTTATGTTCATTTCTGATATTACCATTACATATGACAGCTATAAATATTTTTTGAGAACCGGTATGCTTAATAATTAGAGGTTTCAAATGAAATACGTTTAGTTTAGATTAAAAAAATCTCGTTTCCCATACCTTTTGTTTCCCAAAGACGAAAATGAAAAATTGCATATTCGTGATTGCATTTTGCCATATGGTTTAATTGAGGTGAAGGACTTGACATGTAATCAGGCCATTCCAAAAATTAATTTGACCATTTCTTGTGTACTTGTACAGAGAATCAGGTATAAAACTTAAAATTTAGATACATATCCTTCATGGAAATGGAGCACGTTAAAATTATAGGCATTTTCATAAAGGTACAGGTTCTCTGTCCTGTAAGTCCATGATTAAGTTTAATACATGCATGTCCAGAACATGTTATTATCTGCAATGCTTCAAATGTGTTTTAACACAATTTTTATTCGTCGATGCTTTGGATGTGCGTTTCCTGAAGGGTTTATATTATAAACGGTTTTGTCGTCGAAATCCATATACATACCCATTTTCGAAGGATACAAAATGCTATGAATATTCAAATTTAATATATGCTATTGGGAATATTTCACTTAGTTTTCTCAAATATATAAAAGGTTGTGCATATCAGGGCCACATTATCTTCAACGTTTTATGACTTTTTTGAAATCCCCCCCTATTTAGGGGATCCTAAATTGAGAACAACTGAAGTACATGCATTTTTTCTTTTTTTGAAGAAAACTTTCTTAGCTTAAACGCGTATAATTGCAATCTTTAGTGCCCTTCGTTAGCTTGATGCATTATCGCTGTATGCTTAACAGGTTTTTTAAGGCTTCGTCGTTAATTAAGAGCACTTGCTCTGATTTTTTTGGTGGACATTAAAACGAGCACCTTTTGCACTGATTATCATACTTATTTTAAAATGTTGCTAAGGAATGTCCATCTAGTGCGTTAATCTCGGTCTTCCATTAACTGATTAAAAGTACAGAGGTTTGGGAAAGCCTTAAAAAATGAAAGGGAATTTGTGAAACCTCTATTTGTTAATTTCCTGCCATGTATTTTGTATGGATGCGTTTGTTTTTATTTTTTTTAAAAGACTCTAATTTACTTTTAACGACTCTTTTCGTGGATTTTTTGCTATCTTTTATCGTTCAGTCATTCGAGAAATTCTGTGGTTTGTTCAAAATAGTGTTCTGTGACATGAATGCTAATTATTTGGCATTCTTTTTGGGAGAAATGGCAGCGAATTAAACGCCGAACGCCATCCATGTTTCTGATGCATCCTTATCTTTGAGCAATAATATTTTCAGATTTTATTATTGTTTTAGTTGACATTAAGTGCAAATCCCGCTTTGTGGTAAATCGAATTAAAATTCAGACCCAGTTTTAAGTTTTTTTTTCTTCAAGAAAATGTAGGCCTAACAACTTGAATTTACACCACACTCATCTTGATGTTTTTCTGTTGTTTTCCATCAGCGATGTTATCTGGCAATGGGCAGTAAGAATAGCACTGAGAATCAACGCACGATAGTAGAGCTAAAGCTTTTAATAAAATTAGAAAATAAGTACGCCAATGAACTTAAATGATTATATTCATAATTGAAGTTAAAGGTTAACAGCATTTAATTTGAGCATACGTTTTCGCAGCCTTTGATAAAGTATTAAGATTAAGTTATCGCTCTTTATTAAAGCGTAACAAATGAGAAGATGGTCAACATTTTATTAGTCTTGGGGTGAAGATTTAAAAGACATGAACGAAAATGTGTGAGCCAAACGTTTTGCTCAAATTTCATTTTGATTCAATAATGATTATATAATGGTTATCATAAATACAAGCAGTAAACTCTTTAACTTTCTTATTTGAATTCAGTACGTAAAATTTAGGTTCGGCAAACAAAGTAACAAGAGCGTGCCTTGATTGTACACGTAGCTTAATTTATTGCACACCTAGGTAATGTAATTGCGTTGTTCGCCACCCTGTATTTGCTATACGTTTTTTCTTTCGTTGACATTCCGTGTGCATGTCTCCTGGGGACAACGGTTGTAAACAGACGCAAAAGGAGTTTCCCCTGATGGTTTGCACCAGGAAGTCGTCTAGATATAAAATTCAAGGGCGCCTAATCCAAAAATGCATCGACCAACGAATCGCTGAAATCCGTGCCATTCAGTGCACTTTGTACAGGGTGCTCCCTCCATCTTTCCAATAAACGAGCTGAAACGAGTGGGGAGGATGATGCTATTAAGACTGTAAGGCAATATTTCGCAATTTGAGTGAATCAGAGAAGACTTTAACATGGAAATTTCTCACCTTAGTGAGTCTTAATGCTGCGACAAAGGAAAACTGAGTGAATAACATTGGCCAAAGTTTTAATTTTACTCCTTCGTTGTTTTGATTGGATTAATAGAAGATTTATAAAATTCCATTATACAGTAGAAGGAAATGCAAGTAAGTCTTGTATTACAAAATGTTGATTTGCTTCATTGCAATTTCACAGCATATACATTTAGATCTCTTAACAAAATTAAATAAGCGAGAATTGAGACTTTAGTGATGTTTTTTGCAATTGGCATATCCACCCATTGCGACTGTGGGATGGGAACGTTCATAAAATACTGGCACAATTGTGCATTGAATTTCACCTACAATAGAGATTTGTACCTGAAGCTTTCATAGACCTTTCTTAATGTCGCATTAATCGAAATTTATCATTGAACATTTCACTTCTGCGTCTATGTAACCATGCTCATGCAAACTCATGCTCAAACTAAAACTATTCATTTTGAGTTGATATACGAAGTTCCATTATACAGTAGAAGGAAATAAGTCTTCAATATAAATAAAATTTTAGATTTTCATCTTTACAATTTAACGGTATATCTAGTTATCGACCTTTTATCAAAATTACATTATTAGGAATTGACTTGAGTGATGTTTTTACAATTGCTATATCTGCTCATTGCCACTTCGGGATGGGGACATTCTTAAAATACTGACACAATGATGCACCGAATATCAGTTAGAATATAGATGTATTCGTACCTGAAAATTTCATCGACATTTCTTACTTCAAGTTGAAATGAGTTTTTACGTATGGTGTCATCGTTATCCTATAACTTTCCTGCCTTAATCTCCGATTACGTTAACTTGGACCAGCGAACTGGCCCGAACATCTTTAGGATATCGGTGACATGGGATGTTTAATTACACCTTGCCAATACAACAACATTCACGACATCCTATACAATAGTCGTATTTTTAATAGGGATGGTCATAAAATACCTGCGATCACTTTCGCAAATGGACATTAAGCGGGCGATTCCCATCGTTATCTTTCACTAAGTCCCGATTTAATCTCTGAATTGCCTACGCAACCCGCCCTTAACAGTTTTTTTTAATCGCTGTTGTCACCCCTGCACCTTTCCGTCCAAAATGGCTGCTGCGCCATCAATTATTTTTGATTACGATTCAATTCGATCTTCGCTAATGACGGCTTCCTGCGCAAGGCGCTTAAATCAATCCGACGACCGTTCCGAAAATAATCAATATTTGAATCGAATCAGCGAACTGAGATGATAACTTTTTCCCCGTCCTGTTTTGCTTGAAACGCGAATAAAAATGTAATCATATCTTCCTTCGCTCTACTCCCATTGCATGCAAATGGATTTTTGACACTCTTATATGCCTGCCCTCCCTCTGATTTTTTTTGTGCCCTGCTCGTCCTCGTCTGTCTCCTTTCTGCGTCTCACCCCTCGGGTCCCCTCCCCTCACCCTCATTTTTTTCCCCCAACCCTAATTCGCTTTTTTTCTGGTGTCGTGCCCAGATCCTCTGGTAATGCACCCAGAGCAGCCATAGGGAGAAGACAAAAAAAAAAGATGAAGGTCGCATGTCGTAATGAGTCACACGTGTATATGTGGCCCAGCACGTCTTATTTACTTGATTAATTTAAACAATCTAGGCTAAATGAATAGGGAACCCAGAGCCAAAGCGGCTTACCCCACCCTGCAGCCCCCGTTACCCCAACTGATCGCTGGGGTATCATATGCTAGCCAAGCTCCTTTTTTGTTATTTTGGGTCCATCCATTTTTTTCCCTAGGGTTGTCGGCTTGCATAACTAATTAGTGCCCCGAGAAATTAAATCACGTCTTTGTCAGGCAAAAAAAAATTTTTTTTCGATCCCTCAACTTTTCTTCTTCTGGAATTAATGGACGACCCTTCCTTTGTAACCAAGATTTAAAAACGAGAAACTGTCAAGGTAGCAGGGTAGTTCACATGACGTAATTTTTGGTGATTCATTATATGTAGAAATGAGAAAAGGACGTCACATTTTAGCGAAATTAAACAAATTTATATCACACTATGATCCCTGTATGCAATCCAAATTGGTGTCACATATCATCGTCAAGTGGGACATCAATTCCATGTCGTTAAACAACTAAATTTCAAATATATTTTAATTATTCTAGCTCTACACGGAAATGTATCTTAATTAGGGGGTGATAACACTATGGAGCAATGGTGTTGAGATCTTTAACTTTGTTAAGAAATAAAAATTCAAGATTGGTAGGCAACTTATCCCGCTGTTGATTGACGTTGATGAATCGCCCTTGTTCTAAGAAAATTGTTAAAGTTCCACACCTTCATTTTCTCAAATTATCTTTAATATTCGAGCATCGATCAGTACGAAAATTGCAGATGGTTTCTTTGGCACGCCTTTGTTGACCGAAGAGATAGGCGTTCCAATTTACGAGCTAATGTTTAAAATGACATCTTGTTTAGGATGATGGCTGGTCAGGCTTAATTCATGTGGAATTAATGGACGGCCTTTCCTTCGAAACCAAGCTTTACCTAAAAACGGGAAACTACTAAGGTAGCAGGGTCGTCCACATGACGTCGTTTTTGGTGACCCATTATAATATGCAGAAGTGAGAAAATTACGTCACATTTTAGAAAAATTAAATAAATTTATATCATCCTTTATGCCCTTTATGCACTCCAAATTGGTGTCACATACATGTATCATCGTCAATTGGGACATCAAATTGATGTCGTTAAACAATTAAATTTCAATTATATTTAAATTATCATAGCTGTACAGGGAAATGCATCGTAATTAGGGGTGATAACACTATTTATCAATGGTTTTTTGTTCTTGAACTTTGTTTAGAAATAAAAATTCAAGATTGGAAGGCAACTTAATCCGCTGTTGATTGACGTTGATGAATCACCCTTGTTCTAAGAAAATGGTTAAAGTTCCACACCTTAATTTTCTCAAATTATCTCAAATATTCGAGCATCGATCAGTCCGAAAATTGCAGATGATTACTTTGGCACCCCTTTGTTGACCGAAGAGATAGGCGTTCTAATTTACGTGCTAATGTTTAAAATGACATCTTGTTTAGGTTGATGTCTGGACATGCATAATTTCATGCCCATACCAAACTTTTTCGTAAAAGCGACCTAATGAATGCTTATAGGTCGTTTATGAACGGTCCCGATCTGAAATTTGTTGGATTTCATGAATGAGCTAGTGCTGCAGACTCTTGGCATTGCTTGAAAAAAACCAAAAAAATAGTCAAACAAACAAAAACAAAGATGGCGGCTGCCTTAACAAAACGAGCTATGAAATTGTTGAACGTAACAGAGAGTAGTGAAATAAGCAGTCTGTTGTTCTGGGGATAAGGGAGCACAATTGACGGTTCGTGGACGTCTTGTCCTGTCCCAGTGGTGACATTGAAAAGCAGGCAGAAAAATGGGCGTCGTTAACTTCCACACGTTATAAATGCGGCTAATTATCGGTATAACCTTGCCACGTTTTACTCCCAATGCACCTTCCTTGCATTTTCTGTATTAATTAGTAGATGCGTAATTTTCATCGAATTGTTGAAGCTTCTCTCTTTCGCCTGCAGGAGGCGCTTGGACAAATTTAGGCTTATTTTCCCCCATTTTTTTCGCCAATGAGTGCACTGTTCGTTTATTTTTAGAGTCTACGGGGGACAAATATCAGTTACGTACAATGCTTTGCATCTGGTTTTCTTCAAAGAAACCCATGCTTGTACCTAGCTGGACGTTTTTTTAGTCGTAACGGAGTATTTTTCACATTTTTGGCTCCTGTTTAGGTAGCGTAATGGCCGCCCATTCAAGTGCATCCGCTTTAATGGCGCTCTGGCTCGCTGCCCGCGCCCAGTGGCGCCATCTGCCACGCACCTTGGTGCCCATGTGATGTGATGGGCGACATATTTCATGCCTTGCACGTGTGCAATTAATGTGATGATATGCGATGTGATGGCACGTGTGTGTGGTCAAATGGTCAATTTTTTTCTCCTCGATGAAGCTACATTTTTTCGAACATCTTATGTAAGCATTCGATTAAATCAGATCGTTTTTTCACGCTGACTATGCAGGGAAAATAAGTTTTGCAAATATATTCAATTGTTGAAATTAGTATCTTTTTGGTTTATCATTGCAAGGATTCGCTTTCTAATCATCGTTAGTATAGTGTTATCGAACACTAATTGAGAATCCCAAATACATGTACATTGAAAAAAAAAAATGAAATGTTAGTATTGATGACATGCATGCATCGACAGAACTAGCTAAATTGTCAGATCGACTTACTTTTTCATTTGTTATCATTTTCTGCCATGTAAGTTTTCTGATTGACCTCATCTCGCCTGCAAAATGGCTTTAAAATGAATTAAGATTTGCCTATCTGGTAACATTTAATTGGACGAATGCTTATTTATTTCAAGAACATGTAATACAGGTATTTTGTTCCCACAGAAAAACGATTACGTATGTCTAATGATTGTTTCTTTTTTTTCCTTATAGGTAAGTTGACAATTCGATATTACTAATCTTAATCACGAACAATTGCAAACACTGGTTTTTGGTAAGTGGATTTTAGATAATTTCAACAGTACTATGTTGTATTTCATGCGTTGACAGCATATCTGTACGTGACGACTAAACCCAAAGTTCGAGTGCACGTAAAAATGTCAGCTTTATAGCGGAATTTTTGTTCTCGAGTAGTTTTATGTCACCTAAATGAACCATTTCGACTGGTTCTCGAGGTTTTGCTCCTGCTCGGATATGACATTGTGTTTTCTTTAATTTGATTACAGAAATGCACTGTAGGAAAAAGAAACACAAATGCAACTTGATATGTTAGGTTTAGATTTTCATTAACGAATTTCTGCCACGATGGTTCCAATACACAATTCAAGAAATTGTTTCATGGGCACATTACAGTATTCGCGAATAACAATAGCTTTTTGTACTTTAAAGTAGACGATTAGGCCCGCACTAGGCATCACAATATTTATTTTTTGGCTCGAGTCGAGACAAACTCCAGAAGTTTAATTGGTTTTTCAGCACTTCTTTTATTAACGTCTATTTATTCGGCTTCCAATAGATTTTGACAAAAGAAAGCTTTTTCGAGAATTGCGTGATTGCTTTCATTTGAGTTTTAGCTTGAAACTAACAGAATTGAAATTTTGGATGAAGGTTCTGCCCCATCCCAACAAGTTAAATTCCACGTGACTATGTGGTGTCCATGCAGCTATAGTACACTATTATTTTTTGGGATTTTCTCCATCTTTCCTGGAGGATTGGAAGTGGACAATGCGTTTTTAATATCATGGAATCAAATGTTATTTACCAAAGCAAAGACGTTCTAGTTTCTCAGTTACAAAATCAATTATTTAAAATTGGATAAAAGAACAACATTTGTTATGAAATCCGTGTTAAAGTTTGCGAATAAAGTTTGAAGACGCAGATTGGCATTGACCCAGTGTGCCAAATGCAGTATCTTGGAAACTGCCCCACCGGCGACCTTTGACACGAGTGTCAGTAGCACCCAAAACTTCAGCAAAAAAGGGGCAAGTTGTAGATAAAGGAGTTATTAGTATGCATTATGGAAATTGATAGACTTTAGCCCTAGCGAGTTGCGTGGAGTGGAAACTCAAATATTGGCGTTGTCTGGGTGCGATAATTACTCGCTGTAATAGTAACAGCTGGGAAAATGAGGGTAAGGAGATACGGGAGAGGGAGGGGACGAGGGGTGGGGGTAGGGACGAATAAAGAAAAATGGATGATGGCAGAAGATGATGCATTGTGGGAGACGAAAGCGCGTGTGTCTGAGCTTGAAACAACGGGATGAATGGACGTGTGGGGGTGAGGATGGCTGCCGTGGGGTGAGAAGTTTAGGGGCGAGGGAATTGAGATCCACGTGTGTGTTGTGGTCGATTTAGCTTTGCATGACTTGCCGTTTTAATTTCCAATCATTGTGCCACATCCTGCCTGAAAAATGCATCGGATTTGGGACTAGCGTGATAATGGGATAGACAGTCCTGGTGTAATTCGCCGTGACGACAATAGATGGCGGGGCGATGCGTGTGAGGTTCTATGTTAGGCCGGCCACTGGTCTATGCATAACACAATTGCTTAAGATGGTCATAAATCAAATGAGTGATTTTGAAATGTTTTATAGAAAAAAACGGATCATATTATTTGCAAGATTAGTTTTCCACAATTTATTCGCCTTGTACTTGGTGTTTAAAAATAATTCTGTCACAAGCAAGTTGAAATCGAATGCACTTAAATTTGAGCTACTTGTACTGTATTTGAAATACATGTAAGTAGAAAGATAATTTTGAGTTTTTTTTTCTGGCCTCACCAACATTTTTTCCCCCGAAAATAATTAAATATGGAAATAAAAATCGATCGTTAAAATGAAACCGAGTTTTGAAATATCTCCACATTTTTTTTAATTAATGAGAACGAATTTCCTTTTTTTGGTAACATCGGCTGAAAACGAAACGAAATGTTCTACTTGGGAGAAACTAGATTTTGAAAATATATTCGTTTGTTAAAAAGCCAGTATTAGTGTTTGCCTATGACTGCATGCTGTCAAGTGCTTTTCCACTACTGTAGGCATTTGTTTTATGACCATGCAGAGACCATTCAGTGGCGCCCTCCGTGTTCTGTATAAGGTCTCTCAGGCAGAAATCCAGTGGTGTGACAGTAAAAGTAACGTATTGATAATATAACAAAATGGCTGACTGAAAAGTTGAATGGAAGTAGAACGTCAGGTTCTGATATGGAATCTTTAAATTGAATTATGTTATGCTGCGCCCTCTGTGACTCTTCCCAGAAGCGCAGTGAACTACTGGATAATAAGCTTATCAAAACCAATCTTCCCTTGCTCTTCCCCCTCCTAATCCAAAAAAAGGCCATAATGTTTTTCTTTTCCATTGTTTTATTTCGCCGAAATGGGGCATTTAAAATCTTACTTCACTACTTTTCACGGTAATTATTTTCTTGGAAAATGTCTTAAAATGAAAAGACATCTATCTGGTTTTATCTCGGTGTATTTTTACCTCGTCTTCGGACAATAGTACGAAAATGTTAACGACTTTTTTTTTCTTCGAAAGAAGGTAAAAATGAAAGTTTGTGACATTATTGTATATAGATGTGAAAAAGGGAAAGTTTTGCCCTATGGCACATAAATCACGTGAACATGGTTTTTTGGAGGGTTTTTATTTTCACAGGCCTTTAAAAGCTGCTGTACAGGTGAGCTAATATAGCCTGTACCTGGGCCCTCCTATGGCATGGGCTAGTCTTTTTACTCCGATATCTTGAATCTGACCAAAATGACCTCTTGACCTCACTCTTGCCTGTAGACCCTTCGTGCTTTTCCCTACTGTGTGTGTACCAACATCCATCAGTTGATCGTAAAAGTTATAGAAGAGCATTGACTCTATACATGAAGTGATAATTTTTGCTTAAAAAATTTGTCGATTTCACAAGATCCTTGATGCACTTTTCTAGAAGTTGTTTGCTCTATTTCAAAAATCTTCGATTTTTGAAGGAGCTGTTTTATTTTAGGAAGTGATTGTATAAGCTCTTTGTGTCGTCTATGGATGGAAATGACATATATAGACCATAAAAAGTCCATGTAACGTAAAACAGAAAGCATGTTTTTTTTTAGGACCTAATGAGACTGATTTGTTCAGTTGAAGGCCACAGGTGGCGCTGATTCCAATCAACAGAAGTCCTTCCGGTGCCCATTGCCAGGCATGCTAAACCCGTTAGAGGTCTAAAAATACGCGTTTCTAAGCCAGTAAAGCCTGATTAGAAAACCAGAAACGCAGTTTTTTGTTAATCTCACTTCTCTCGTCCTGTTTCGATGCCCATCTCCTAAGGGTTTGTCCTAAACTCCCTGGCTTGCCCCCTTGACCCCCTCTTCGAAAATCTTACATAAATTGCCCGTGGACGTTTCTGAGCTTCCTATTGTTTCTTCCCTTCTTTCGCTTATCTCTGACCCCCGGGCTTTTTGGGGCATGGACCAAGTTCGGTGAGCTACCGTTTGCCATTTCCCCCTTTTTTGACAAATCTTGATCAGGGGTCTTGCGAGACTGTTGCTGTTTCACTCTCTTTTCTTCAGTTTCAATTGACCCCCCACTCGCACCTCATGAGTCGGCCACCATTGGCCCCAGAAGACCTTTTGTTTGTGCTCCAGTCCCACACTGAAGATTTATATACACTTTTTTGGTGCACGTTGAATCTTTTCTCGTCCCCCTCCGAGCGTACCCCTACGGTACTTGTCAATTTTCTTCGCTGTCCCATCTTTTTTTTGGTACTGGCATAAATAATGGGCATTGAGACAACTATGATGGGGTCCTTGGCCCGGCAGCAATCACTTTTCGCACCTTTCTCTTCTGTTTTTTTTCACTCGCTCCGATGCGTTTTTCTACCCTCTCTGTCCCATGCAGCGATGGCCCCCCTTTTAATTATTGACCGGTCTGTTTGACCAGTCGCTGCCTGGCTGCCTAGCTGCCCTTTCACGACCATTAACCATGCACGGTGTGAAAAGTGCACCAAGATGGAAGACAAGCAATCACATTCGCATTAATCTTTGCCTTTGTGCGTCCAGTGTCCAGTAAAGGGTCATCTGGTTTCAATATTCCTCCCTTGCCTTAGGATGGGCTGTGGCTGTTGTCGAGTTCTGTTGTCCTCATGGGTTGGCTTCTGAAGCCTGACTCTTGATTCTTTGATCTGGCTATGATGAGGTTCTGTCGTGGTCTTTCCTTTCAAAGTTTTGTTTTATAAGTAGTGTAACCTTTATACATGTATTAAGTTATCATGTTTCATTTCTGTCCGTTTTCGACCTTTGTCAAATCATTTTAATCTGCTTACCCACGCCTATAAAAAGGCTGAAATTTGATTGAAAGTTTTTGGGAAAGTTCATGTTGAAAAAATACATTCGATATCGCGGTGTGACCCCAGAATGGACAGCTACTCGAATACACATTATGAAAGGTTGTACGTCAAAAACGTGTCGCTTGACACCTTTTTCTGTTTTAATGTGTGCGCTATCAAATCCATCCCACAAATATTTTTGTGTATTGAAAAATGGACAAGATCTTGTACTGGGTTGTGTATCAACGGAACTAGATGGCGCTGGAAAACCAGTTGCTTAGAGGTCCTGTAAAGTTTCTCTGCTCATACATGTATTTAGGCCAAATTTATTCCGATTTTTTGTCATGGGAGAATTTACAACAAAGATAGCGCTTAAGCGCTGACTTAATGCATGATTTGTTGGGGATTGTAATATTCGTGTCGTTTCAATCCACTTTGAAAGCTTATTGAATTTTGACTACTGAGATTTACCGCCGATTACAAGTAAAATGAGAGAATTTCCCACGATTAGTATCAGCGGTTGGCATATTTGGACGAAATCATGATTGAGGGTTTCTGAAAGCAGTACGCCACCATTACTGCCAACATCGACCTTTTCCTTTAATTAATTAACAAATGCAAAAGACTTTGCTGCAGAGGGGCATTTGCTGTTGATTAAAATCTGTGAGCTTAATTGAGTTATTAGTCATTAAATTGATGACCCCGATTGAGCCTGTTTGTTTTTCCCAGGCCTATATCTGAAATGACCCTTGCTGGTGCTGATTAAAACTCGACATTGTTTAATATGCATTTGTTCGGTATCTTATTTATTTGCTAATCACAAATATCTCTGTTGATTCTACATCAAGTTCGTCATCACGTTGGCTGTTTTCGTCCCCTTAATTCCACTGTGCCAATCTATGATTGGTGTCATCGGCATTTTATTTAAATCACCAAAGAACTATGACTTTAGTTACATACATGTAGTGTCACATTTGGTTAAATTTCCGTTGAAAATAAAAATCCGATGTGTTTGGTTATGATGAGATCTCGATGCAGTTTCTGACAAGATAAGTCTATAGCTTCTTCTGACGACCTGCCCGCCACCTGTTGCCCAACATAAGTGAACGTCAAATACGCATAAGCACCCTCTATACAACATCTTTGCCCAACTATACTATTACTATACTTATTTTATAAATGTTTTTATTATTATATTACAAATTGAAAACTTTGTGAATTTTTGAATGTATAAAGCTTCGTGCAAATTGTTAATCAGGCATAGATACATGCAACAGATAAGAAGCTGACGTCAATTCTTTGTTAACGCTATTAAATTTCAGGCCTAAATTGATATTAAATGTGGGTCACTAACTGATTATGGGCTAATATTATTTGCGTTTCCCACGAAAAATCATTATGGTTTTTGCAATACGTGTTTGTAAGGCATATTGTAGGCCTAAAGTATTCTTTCGCTGAACAATATATTTTCTGCAATTACTTTGCTGCCTCTGTAAGCTTAAATATTGATAGTACAGTTATGTCAGCTGCACCACGCACCTTTTAATATAATAGACGATTAACACATGTTCACGTTAACTTAAATGGCGCTATTTTGCCTTTGGAAATTTTCGACAATATCATTATTATCTGGAAATCAACGTCCTGCAATTTAATAGTTGAATTAGGATAAGTTTATAACATTGTTAATTGGTGTTTGAGTTTATTGTGCATGGTGAACCCTACGTTTGAAGCTATTGCAGTCAATTTGAAGTTAATTAAATTCGTAATTAATGCTGCAATTATTAGCGTATTTTAATTGTAATTTCTAAAAGCCATCTCGTTAATTAATGTAATTAGATCATCAGCGTTTAATTAATTGTTTGTTATTTCTGGCAACTTGCTTAGGTTTTGATTTTCAAGCGTCATATACGCTTCGTAAACGTGAAATTGGATGCGAAGTATCTAATGTGTGCTTTGTTTGAATGAGTTGAAACAATAATCGTATAGCTTAATGGTTAGCCCAAAAGTTTGGCAAAGATAAAATTTGTATACGGTGTATAACTGTTTAAAATTAGGAAAGACGTGTATCATTATGAATATTGGCCTATATTAGAAAATAGAGCTTATTCATTTTAGATTAGCTATTTAAGATTATGGTTTTATATGAAATCAAAATCGGTTTGGATCGGTGCCGTATTGCGATACTGGCGATGCCTTTTGTTTGACATTCGCAAAAAATTCAAATTTGGTGAATTGTTTTAATTGCCTACACACAACATTAACATGTATATGCATTTGTATTCATTCCTGGTGCATTCGGAAAGCATAACGTGTGGCAGCGCCCTCTGTTGACCTATCGGGTAATGGGATGAGTGCAGGTTAGCAATGGGTGGTAACTGGTAAGAACTAAGAAGAGAGGGGCAAGTGGGAATCCCTATTGAATTTTTGGCCGGGTCATTTCATTAGCTCGGACGTGTATCGGTTGTGAAATTAGCCCAGGCCGGACCGGTTCGGCTGACCCCTGAGCGGGGCAGCTTGGGTAATTGTCCAGCCATAAACTCGAGCAGCCATTGCAAGATACTCCCTTCTTCACACTAATTAAAATTTGGACGGTGACCCTCCATAGAGTGACATGGGCTTTTATGCGCAACCCCTAAATTTCAATGCCTTTTAATGCGCCCATCACAACCCCCAAATCCATTCTACAGGTATGCTAATGAGCGCCAGGTGATCCCTTTGAACAGGGCCAAAATTTTCGTCTCTTTTCTTTCAATATTCCTTCAGCTCTTTTGTCCGGTATGGAAAATAATCCGCGGAAGAAAAATAAAAAAAACGAGAAATCCAAGCACGCAGGGGCTGATTTGCCAGTGATTGTAATGTAAACAAGGTGTCCATTCAGGCCTCTAATTGAAATGACGGACAAAGGCCCGAGTGCTTGGTGACAAGGGGCGACTAGCTGCCTGGACTTCAATGCATTTTTCTCTGCATTTTTTTCTTTATTTTATCATTTGCCCTCTTGGTGGTTTTTGTCTTCATGCGCCAGATCGAACTCTAGTCCAACCTCTCTACATTGGGCTACGAAAATCTATAGACGTGACAATGTCACCTTATACCCCTGTGTAGCGACCCCTCGCAAAGTACCAATTTGCCTTCGTTTTGCAATGGTTTTTTTTTCAGTAGTTGGCCCTGCCTCAACGAAGTTGAACAGGATGAACCATAGATGGCGCTGCTTTTCAAACTGCGAAATTCAAACAAGCGGCATTTTACTGCTTTCAAATCACCACCTTCCTGTTTTCAAATCAAAGCAGTCCCTTATTAAATCTTTGTTATAAAATCGTATGAAGGTGCTCTTTGAAATTAAAGATATTTAGAATAAAATTTAAATTTTGGAAAAAAAAAGTGTTTGTAGATGTCCAGGCTGTGACTAAATCTCATCATTTGGGTTTTCAATCACCAACCTCACGGAGCGTGAAACTGACCAATTAATAAACCCTGCCCACGTACGGAGGCTGGGGCTCAGTGCCAAAGAGGGTGTTTTTTGATTATATTAAAAGTGGACAAAAAGCTGGTCGTAATTCAACCCCCTGCATCTGTGTCCTTTGAAACTTGTTGTTGTTGTTCGGATGGTCCCCATTTGGGTCCTCATCGCCATCATCGTTGGAATCATAATCATCATCAAACAATCATAATGATAAAGCGCTGCACCTCTTTGCGCCCCTTCAGCAACCCTTTTATCACCCCTTTTTCCTTTATTTTGATTTTTGGGCCACCCTCCTCTTCACCCTTTTGTCTATTTCCGCTTAATCCTTGCGCCATATACTTGATTAAATTGAAAAGTGCGGAAACGTTGCTTCCCTCAACCCCTTCTTTTGGCCCCGCCATTAAACATGGAGGGTCGGTCACTCATTGGTCCAGCCTGTGATTGGGTCAGCCCACGATGGGGCGAAATGTCTGAACCAGTTTAACACAAAGTATTTTTGTTGAAAATTTGAACGAAAAACGAACATCTTTGGAACGAACTTGTCCAAAACGTTTATTTCGAAAACAAAATTTTCTGCAGCTTTTACACATTTGAAACGTGCATTTCTAAACCTTGTATATTTGGAATAAACTACTCTGTAACTTGTATATTTGGTAATAAACTTCTCAGTAACTTGTATATTTGGAACAAACTTTTCTGAATCGCTTATTTCTTTAACAAAATTAATGAATTCTTTAGGAAAATTTGGGAAGAAAACAATTTTATGATATAGACTGTATATGGCAGCCTGGGAATTATTACAATTTAGTAACTACACTGTAACATGAATTACATATCGTAAAACAACAGAAACATTTATAGACTTGATAACTTGTCCAAAACTTATTTCGAAAACAAAAATTGTCTACAGCTTTTATACAGTTGGACTATGCTTGTCTAAAATTTGTTTATAAGTGGAATAAACTTCTCTGCAAGTTGTGTTTTGAAACAACCTTCTCTGCGCCTTTTATATTTGGAACAAACTCGTCTGGATCGTATATTCTACATGTATGATTATAACATGCAATTGTATTGCAAGTTGTTTCGTTACAAATGACGTTCGATGTAAAGTCTAGTCTCCTTAGTGGCGACAGACAGTGGGCCGACTAACGTACTAGATCTCTCCGTACAGGGTTCAGATCTGGTACGAAGGTACCAGGTGGGGTGCCCCCTTAATTCGCTCGGAGTGCATGATCAGAAGAGGACAGGTTATGAGACGACCGCAAAACTGGGTCCTGCTTTTCGGCTACCTGAAACACGGAGTTATTTTTAAACCCGGGGCTATTTGGTGTGCACCTTTTTACTTTTTCTCGTCCTTTATCCCCTCCTTGCCAGGTCCATTCATGGTGCTGATCACCCTCCCCATATACACCTCGACAACTTGTTCTGTATTGGTTAATGGTGGCGCTTTGTCCTCCTGTTTTGGGCCACCACAAAAACCCAGCAGCCTATATTCGCGGCCGTTAATTTGCTGGCAGAGGTGCAAACGGGGTCAAGCGGACGGACGCTGCAAATGGCCCATCGACTCTTGGACATCCATCGTTTAAAATTCTGGAAAAAAATTGTTTCGATTCCGTCTTTGATCATCGCCAAAATTCGCTTTTAATTTGCGTTTAATGCACTGCTCGGCCGGAGGCACGACCATTGGACGGAGCAAGCATTTGAGATAAGATTCGCCGAAATTTCGCCGATAAAATTGGGCTTGTTGGGACGGTTTCAACAACACTTGGCAGGTGTTTTCTGAGCAAACTGTTTGTGAAATTTCGTCTTATCTGTGACTCAGATGTGCGCGTTATGGTGCGGCGGTGGTGGCCCATCCTCCACCAGTGAGATTTCCGAAAATATCGTGGATTTGGCAGCTCTGGATGTACCTGTTGTTGGGATATTGGAAACACGATTTCGCAAACGGTATATGTACACTGTTTTATTATTTTGTTTTACTTAATTTTTAGAAAAATAAGAGGGCCGGATGGGGGCGAGCCTGGGGTGTTCCGTTTGGTGATACGTTCTTAATCATGTTAAAAACTGAGATCGTCGAATTTAGTACGAGTTAACTCGTGATCTTCATTTCTCCATTCCAGATTACTCAGGTTTGAAAATTATGCCATAAGAATTTCAGGGAAACTTACCTGAAAAATGCATGCTTTAAAAATTCAAGAAAATCCAGCGAATCAATAGCAGCAACAAAGTTAGCACAGCAATAAAGAGATGACAAGCAATTCTGTAAAACAAATTAAGAAAACTGATCTAAATTTGCTGTAAATATGGCATTCGTTACATTGGCATGTCACGTTTTTTGCATTTTCAATGGACAGGGTGGTCAGGGAAATTCTTTTTAAAACGTGGAAAAATCAGGGAAGTTGAAAAAGTCATCTCTGTGGGAATCATGTATATTGTTCGCTGTTTTTATTATGAAAAATATTCCAATAATTTCAAAGTTTTTGTTTGGCAAGTGGTACAGCTGCGTTTTCGGTATGTTTTGCAGTCAAGTTGCAGTGAATTTTACAATATAGCGGGCGATTTACACTGTTAAATCCGATAATAATCTGTATTATTAAACTGGGTCCACCTGCACCGATCAAGACCAGCTGATTATGCTTAATTGTTATGAAATACAGTGTGTGGACATTTAACTTATATACGCATACTGTAATATAAACTATAGATAGATACATGTGTAAGTCTTTGGAAGACTTTTTTAGTCTTTATTTGCTAAAGTCTACCAAATCCGTGTAATTTATCAAATGTGCATTACTTTAGCACCCCTGTATATACGTCGTAAGAAACGCCATCAAACTGGTTATGACTTTTAAACACGAGGGGTGTTGCCTACGTGTTTAATCTACGCCTTTATTTTGATTTGTATTACAGGTCTACTTATTATTTTTAATTAATATTGCAAAATAGATCGCAGCCGATACGCTTTTTATGGTCAAAGTTATGCACGCAGAAAGCCGTGATCAGAATTGAAATTAGGTTTATTTTCTCGGTTGACTCGTTTTGGGTTTGTCTTTTTTTACTTCTCGTCCGTGTGTTCGATAACGGTGATTTTAACATAACTAATGCATTTGATCGTTGATTAATTCTTTAATGCAGACATGCTTGTACTAGCATTTCTTATCTTCGGCATTTCATCGTCTGCTCCACCAAATTTCATTCATGTTTCTTCCCCCATTTTTGTATTTTTTTTCTCGTGTTTTTCGCCCATGCGCGTGTAGGGTCGGTAATGTTTTATTGATCGGTTTTTTTACCCGTAGTTGCAGCTTTTGCCACTGGAGGGCCCTGCTTGCCTGCTGAGCGAAAAACCTGGGGGCCTTCATTGAGTGATGGGGGAGAAGGCTTTTTCCTATGATGACATAGGCAGGGATCCCAACGTTCTTTATTGTGATTTTTTAAAAATATATGTTAAAGAAACTCCTATAACATCTGTAGTTTCAGAGAATTTTTTTATTTATGGTTTGTTTCTGATTTTGGATTAACAGATTCTGTATAGTGCGATATGAAAAACTACAATTCTTTTAAATATTTCATATGACCTTATAAGAAATGAAAAAGGAAAGGTGCCATGATCTCTAAAGAAATGTGAAAAACTAACGTAATTCTTCGTGGAAGAAATTTATGCAACAGGACTGTTCTTGGAAAATAACAGAAGTTTGGGTCTATGATTTATGTGTTTGCAACGAAAAAATTCAAGTGTTGCTTTTAAAAATGATTTCTTCAAGCTGAAATTCACTTAAATTCCATATAACCCCTACGGAATTGTCAGCAGAATTGTGGGCCTGCAATGAGTCCCTATTGCAAGATGACGTCACCGGGGCACTGCCCCCGGCAGATGTCGCTACTGACCATTAGCAGCGCAATTGTTTTGGCCGCATTCATCGGTTGTCCAGTTGCGTGAAAAATATTTTTTTTCGGGGTCACTGTGATGTTTACGAGCGATCTCCCCCCGGTGATATATGGGGGTTTCGGCCACTGGTCAAGCTGACCTTGTCCACTTACCTGGTTCCTTTTTTTTTCTTGATGCATTTCAAATGGGATTCTTGACTGCCTTTTCTCCGTTTTCCCCTTGGAGGGGACAGCTCCTTACCGTTCATCACGTCCCCTCAGTACTGCATTGTCCGATGTCATCTAGGGCATTCACGATATGCAAATGATGAAGATGGCGGCCAAAGGGGGAAGGGCAACTTGTTAGGGGTGATGAACAAACTTTTGATTGCCAGAAGCCCCAATGGAATTTAAAGGGGACGAAATTGTGAGGTCTTTCACCAAGGAACAATGCCTTTTTCTCCTACTTTCTCAAATCGAAGCATCGGTGTGTATACCTTGGCCTGACCGGAACAATAACTTCTGGCAATAAAGGAAAACTTATTTCCGAGGGGGCTATCGGGGGTCCCTCGAGCTGTAAATTTGGAGATTAACGAGTTTTAATCTTCTCCCAAAAATGGCAACCTATGCCTCGACAGCTGATCGTATGTCACAAAATACTTCTTAATTTTTATTTATTAACAGTTTTGAAAGTTGGCCCCATTTGTCGTTGTGAGTTTTTTGGATAACACTGGTGAATTCGGGTTAATTGCGTCAGGCGGAATGTGTTAGGAGTCAAGAATACAGGTATACCTGTGCGAAGAAATTCGCGATGGCTATTGGGGTAAAAAAATGAACCCCACTTGCTGAAATTATCTAAAAATTGGTGTACAAGCATCGCTAACGGTCCATAAAGCCGTTGCAAGTCATGGAAATTCGTCTAGCTAAAAATATAAATATATTGGTGCTTGGAATCCAGATACGTAGTGTCTTTAGCATCTCACTAAGGGAGCGTCCACAAATTACGTAACGCTGATTTCCTGATTTTTTAACAACATCAACCCTTTGCAGCACTATAATAATTCGAACGTGAACGGATACTCTTGGAATCCCCTGAGCATTATGCAATTTTTGGATGCTCATGTAGGAGGTAGACCGTTGTTAAGTCAGGTGAAAACCATTGCTGAGGGTTCCCACTCAAATTCTCAAGTCGATTTCCCTGCGAACTTAATTCTCAGTCATTTCCCTGATAGTTCACATGAAATTTAAAAAAATAAGAAAAATGATGGATTTTATCCCAAATTTTGATAAAAGATCATCACTAATAATTAATTGACTGATGAAAACTACATGCATTTCAATTTCCCTGACATTTTACATGCGATTTAATAAAAAATAAGAAAAGCAATGGATTTCATCCCAAATTTTTAAATAAGATGATGACTAATCCATTGGATGAAGCAAACTACATATTCCCTGACATTTTCACGAATGTTCACGAATTCCCTGACACTTTTCCATTTCACTAACATTGCCTGATTTTCCAGAAAGTAAGAACCCAGCTAATTAACCTGTATTGAAAACCATTTGTGGTCTGCAATTCTGATATTTATAAAGTCCTGGTAACTGCCATTATATGAAACTCTTTGACAATCGACAGAATCTTCATAAGCCACTAACCTTGAAAGTCAGTGAAAGTCTGGGTAAAAAACGGCGAAAATTCACCTCGCGGCAATTTATTTCAATGACGCCGAAAAAACGGTGTCACTGGGCACGAAGCAGCGAAGCAAGTCATGGGACGAGCTGAGCCTGAAAGTCAAGGGGAATTCCCATCCAGGGGAAAAATTCGGCGAAATTCAGCGAACGTACGGTGGCAGAATCTTAAATTTCCGAGGGGGAACCGCCGACCAGTCAGCGTCAAAGTCCGGCAAGAGAAAAAAAATCTCCCGTAAAGACGAAGGCGAAAGCGGCCCGGGCTGTAGCCTGTCGAAAAGCCCGGTCGTCCGCCGCCCTCGCTGCCGGTCGTCGCCGCTCATTAACGGCATCCGTTTTCGGCTGCCTGCGTCGCCGGCGTTGCCACGCCAATGGCTCGACGATGAAGCGAAAGCAGCCATTAATTACGCACTGTTTTCCCTCCGCTGCCTCGCCAGGCTTTGATTGGCCCGGCGCGTTTCTGGCCGCTG